>JANHGL010015840.1:4669-30346 GCA_024611195.1 Ceyx melanurus | reverse complement strand
GGGGGCGAGGGGAGTCCCGCAGCCTCTCGGCTTTCACGACTTCAGAAAGTCCGGCTTCTGTGAATTAACGTCCATTTCTTCAAAGTATCGTCTCAGCTGCAGATTAGAAAAACCCCGTAAAGTTCTCAGGTTTTGGAGGGAGTTTTAAATTTTTAAGCGCATGAATTTTAAACTGAAGTCTGCCTAAGTGAAGGGGGGTTCAGCTTTTTGTCAGGCAGCTGTATCTGGTTGAGGTACTGGACCAAGCCTTAATAGCTCAAAAGCACTGCTGTAAACCCAGCTGTTATCCCTTGTCACTAGGGCTAATCCGTACCCCAGTGTGGGTTTAAGCTTGCTATGCCAGTTTAGAAGGCTTGATTTCAAGCCACGTCCTCTTTCTGTACTCTCTCTGCTGCCTCTGGAGCTCCGGCTTCTGCTCCGTCTGTCCGCACAAGCAGCGGGAGCGCAGCTGCCCAAGGTGAGGTGTGATGGGCGGGCAGGGAAGGGGACCAGGATGCTCCGACAGCTCTCCCAGGCTGGGCACCACACCGCGGGGCTGCCGGCATGGGTAGGCACGGGGTGACTGGTTATGTAAAGAACAGGCAGCCGAATAAGTGGTTTATTTTGCCTTTTGCTTACGGCACTCTTGTTTAAAATCTCTCAAATGAGGCACCTGCACTAACATCTACAGCCCGATGTTTTGTGTGGTACCACTAGGGTCCATCACGTCGCTTTGGAGTTAGGGCAGCATACCTGAGAACAAACGATGCTGTACATCTCTTAATGCTAACACATTAATTAAAATCTGTCTCGGGTCAACACTCCTCACTGCTTTTATAGCTGCTCTCTCTGGACAGGCTGTAGGTGGGTCACACTACTTGTGCAGGCAGAAAAACATGAGCCTTCCCAGAGCTCTGCTGTCTCTGCTATAGATGCTTTCTGCAAAGAGAGGCTTAAGTTTTCAAACCGATTAATTTAGCATTCTTCTTTTGGGTGCTAATTTTAAATTGGGTCCTAATTTTAAAACGAGGTGTATTTTAGAGTTACTCCTCTCACAAGCACCAAACTTTAACACTGGTCCTAGTATCCTCTGCTACGGGGAAAACTTCCACATAGGCTAACAGTTCGGCAGTGAATTGAGAGGGAAACTTTGGGGATCTCCAGGAAAAATACTTTGACAGCTACTATAACCAGGGTTCAGGACTGAATAGGCATCTGTTTAAAATGCATTCTCACTTTATGATGCAATGAATTATTCCTGCTTTCACAGAAGAATTAGTCCTCAATCTGTATGGAGAAAGCACATCTCATCCACCCATATTCAGAGCACTTAGTCTGGTCTGTGCCACAATATATGAATAAAACCCCCAAATGTCAGTGGATCTGACAACAGGTGAAATATGCTTTTATGTCTGAGTTTCAAGCTCTTATTTTGTATAATTCTATAAATATAAGTATCTGCAGTGAACAATAGTATTAGAAACTCCAGTTTGTGACATTATTGCTCCTTTAATAAAGCTGTCTGGTTACAATGTCTGTGGAATAGAGAAAGATGAGCTGGGAAGCTCCCTTGAGTTTTAATTTTTAAAGCCTTTTGTGTTGGAGTCTCTATCAGATGCTATTGCTGCTTTATTTCAACAATACATAGTTTTACTAACAGGAAAGCTGTGTGTCTGTGCTGCCTTTTGAACTCTAATTTACATGGTTGAATGAATGGTGAAGAATACTCCAGGTCCCTCTGTCCCAGCTGGAAACCTGGCTTGATGGTCTGCAAAGATCCAAATAAGATGTAGAACTGAAGATGTGTTTGATCCACCATAGCAAGATCTAACTGAAATATAGGAGTTTTAATAACAAGTTAAGCAAACAGAGCAAATCAGTGTTTTAACTTCCTAGCTTCAGTAGGTTTAGGTAACTGTCCAGTGTAGGTTGATGGAGTGTTTTCATGGTTGCTATTAGAAAATATTGTTTAAAGCATGAGTGGGAATTTGGCATGAAAATAGTCCTCAGCAGATGGAACTCATTTGCTCTGATAAGTAGACAAACTGTAAAATGCTACTGTGCCTCATAAGCAGATTTGAGTTACACCCACCCTTTTGCTTCTGCAGATAACACAAAAGATTATCTTCTGTAGTGAGTTCCAGTCATTAGTAGAGCTCTAGGCTACTGGGCCTTTCCTTCATGTTTTCTTTAAGATGAGTAGACTGGATTTTCATCTGGAGATAATTGACACAGCTCTTTTATTTATTTATTTTCACTGAGGCAAATCTATTTTATGTTACTACAGCTCTATTGTAGATCATGAAGCTGCACTGGTTAGATCAACTATCTTTTCTCCTCATGTTTTTTGCTAGTGATGGAAAAATACCTTTCTCATTCATACCTGAGCTTGGAGATCAGTTCATGATAAATTATGATGTCCCTAGATAGATTTTATCCACTGTGACTTAATTAGTTAATCATTAATTTTTGTCCAAAAATGGTTTGTGTCTACCACCACAAGACAATCAGTGCACTCATGAAGTGAAACACACCTTCTCTGTTGTGCTCTGTAAGCAGAACCCTGAGTGTCCCCAAGAGTTCTCTCTACTCTGCAGGTCAGAATGAGGAATGCTGTTGTATTAATATGATACTTGCATTGTGTTTGAATTTACTGGTGGAAAAGCTCTTTCATATGAGGCAAAGTTGCCTCATAGCAGCTTTGGGGGATTGATATCTGAGACTGTAATAATTTCCACTGGGATTACAGTTGCATAGCAAGTAGTTGTAAACACCACAGCCTTCCATGTCACTAAACAAGAAGGGAGATTCTAGACAGCTAAGTAAAATTCTTCAGGCCCTGATAAGGTAAAAGCTTCTGCATGGAGACCATAATGGTATGTAACTGAAGAAAAGCAGTGGAGAACAGGGATTCTTTTACAAAGCTATGACCGACAGCTATAGAAATAAAATTGGGAAGGTGTTGGCAGCAGTTTACTAATTAGAACTTGCTAAGACTCTCTATTTGGAACAAAATTAAAATATCTTTGTCACAGAAGAAACATAATTTGGAGTTCATCTATGGTGCTGTTGTTACTTAATGCTATTTCATGCAGCATAGCTGTGGCCACAAATTCTGCCCAAGAAGCTGGTTAAATATTGCATCAGTGAGCACATACAGAGATGGGTGTAGCTAAACCAGCATTAATCTACCTGTGCAGTGCACTGCAGGGTAATACTAAATGCCCACTGTTATCTGAAATACAATGGACTTTTCTGGATAAGGTAATCCAACCTTTACTAAAGAAACAAATGAAATAAATAGTCCACAATTCCATATTATCAGTTTCCTCTGTGACAGCATGTCTTCTAAAAAATAGAATTGTGAGCACAGTTTGTGGATGGAGCTTGTCCCACTTATTTTAGAAGTAATTCACCTTTTTTTGTTCCCCTCTGTAATGGTAAGTGTGGGGATAAAAGATTGAGTGGATATCTTGCACAAACAAATCCTGTCTCTGCTCTCTGACTGTAGTAGTAAGGAACTAGCAGCCACAAGAAGGGAAGGAAGGAATTTCCTCAGCTGAGTTTGTTGGTAGGGTTTGACTGGATTTCCTGGGACTTTGTCCATAGCCAGCTGAGTGACAAAGAGGGAGGGAAAGATGAGGTGAAATGTACAGAACATGCTGTGAGAGGAAGTGCTATAAAGTATGCAGGAAGAAAAATTCAGGAGTTGCTGACAATGTGGAGAACAAAAATGAGATATGGGGAGAGGCAAAAAGCTTCTTTAGAACTAAAGGTAACGGGAACCTTTTACATGAAAAAGTTTCAGAGGGACTTACTACCAATCAGTAAATGTTGAAGAAACCTCTACAGAGGCAGTGTGAGAGAAGGGGAAGGATTCCAGACTTTAACATAGCTAAGGTGAATGTATGCTTAAAACTCTGAGGTGGTTGGTCACACTTGTAATCAACACTACAAGGGAAAATTTGTCCTCTAGGCAAAGATCTTGAAACCCAGATCTGTTTCTGGAGTGGAGCTTAGCTAAATCACTCTAAAATTTTGCTTGAGTAACCCCAGAGGGGGTGTGCAGAGGGGGTGCATCAACTGGATGAGGTCAGGTCCCAGGACAGCCTCTTACAAGGAATCAGAAAATGGACTAAGTGAACAATATAAAGATCTGTATTCAGATGTACCTTTCTTTTAAGAAATTTAACATGAATGCTTGCAAAGTTTAATTTTGTCCTTTTCCCAAATAAGAAGGTCAGGCTTAAACGTTTGCCTTTCTTTAGTTGCCTACATCTTGTTGACAGTCCTTTGAGTCTTTCTTAATAGGAAAGCCATTTTGAGTCATTTAATGATTAGCCTGCATGTGAAATTTAAATTAAAAACAGCAGCTACAATTAATGGAGCCCACGGTATCTTCTGCAGGCTGCAAAGACCAGTTGTAGGAAGAGGGGTAGCTTGTCAAGCCTGCTAAATAGAGATGGCCATTTTCCAGCTCTCAAAAGGAGATGATGGACAAGAGATAGGGAAGGAAACAATCTAATACAAACAAGACTCCCTTAGGAACAGCCAGCACAAGCTGCCAGTGTGCATGAAAACCTTGCAAGGATTTTTCTTCAAGAAAAGGCCATTTCAACTGCAGATGAGGTGCTTTCCTTATTTTGTACTCTTCTCATGTGGAAGCAGATTTTTCAAGGAAGGTACTGGGAAACAAGTGGAAGCCCCATTTGGAGCCAGTGGTATCCATGTTCCTAAATCAAGTGCAAATCTGCCTGTTAGCAGTGCTTTATGAAAACTCTGGACAGGGAAAGCTCAGGTTCAGCAGGCCTTGCTCAGACAAGCTATCAAAATACTTTTCTGATTGTCCTCTATAATGCTAATGCTGGATAAAATGGTTCTCCTCATGCAGAGCTACTTGCTTTGAAGGAGACCTGCAAGACAAAAACATAAAGGCAGTAAGAAAAGTCCATCACCATGTGAAACCCAACGTGGATCAAATTAGATCCAAGGTCCCCTTGCTCTCATTCTCAGTTCTAACCACTAAATTCTCCTCTTGTTCCTCTTCTAATGTAACAGCTGGTGAGCTAGGCATAGTTGGATAGACATTCCTCAGCTTCACAGTTATGCTGCTTTATACTGATTTACCCCTCATGCCACTGAAGTCAGCAGAGTTAAGCCAACATGAGATCAGGTCACAGACAGAATAATCACAAAGCAAGCTTACCCTTTGCTGGCAAAACACAGAAAGGCATGCTCACCTTCAACAGATGAAGGCACAAATGGAAATAATAATAATAATAATGCCTTAGTTGGTCAGGTACATGTAAAAATCTTATGGGAAATGGATGTTGTCACATAAGCTGAAAAGAAACAGACTTTTCAATCATTCACAACAGCTTGGGATATGCTGCTCACTTTTGCTAGCAGGGCTTACAAATGAGATACATAAGGGGTGATAAGAGCAAGGAAAAGGCCTTAAGTTTTAAGGTTCTTCATCCTTAATCATGTGTAATGGTGAGTGGAGGCTGCCATGTAGTGAGATTCAGCACAAAAATTCCAACCCGAGGTCATTCCCTAAGAAGGCAAGTAAGTCAGCAGCAGCAGCCAGAGCACTATGGGGTGAGGTGAGAGCTGTTAGCTGGAGTCATCCTGGCAATGAAAGAAAATGAAAGGACCTGCTGCTCCTCCTCCTCCAGAGCACAGAAATGAGGAAAGTGCAGGATTGTTTCCTCTGTCAGCAGCAGCTGCTGACTTGGCTGCTACGATAATCATAGCTGATACTCTAGGGTGAAAACAGTCACTACAATGATCTCACATTGTCACCTAGCAAAGGTGTTAATGTTTATACAGTCTCCAAGGGGTACCCGTGGCATCACACACCCAGGTATCTAGATTTGTGTCCCATGGAACTCTTCAGCTCTTTTATGGCTTTCTTCTGGAGAGATTCATATTGCTTGTTATGACAGGTAGGATATAGAACTAGAGAAACTAGTCCTTTGATGCAGTTTGTCAAATGTCCTGATTCCAGATAAGCCTGAGCATTAGACCCTGAAATCATTTCAGACTTGGGGATGCTGTACAGACTACCCAGGTTTTTGGAGCATTTCTCTTTAATGGTGAGACATATTTATGTAGTATGAATATTTTTTAAAGATAACATGGCTACATTATGGTAAATGATAAAGGCAGGAAAGCAACTGAAGCATCCTTCTCACCTGCTGCTGATGGTGACAGTTTCCCAGGGCACTGAAGGCAGAATCATGTTGACTATTGCTCTTCTTGATAAAGGTGTTGAACAGGACTGATCCCTGGGTGACTCCACTAGTGACAGCTCTTCAGCTGGACCTGGCACCATTGGCCACCACTCTTTGGACTCTGTTGTCCAAAGGTCCTTAAATCAAAAAGCATATCTTCCTTTGTGCCTGTGTCTCAATAGTGAGGATTTGTTCAGGCCCTGCAGAATCAGATTCTTTAATTCACTGCCCTCATGTTAACTTTTGACACCATGTCCTGGTCGGGTTGCTGCCAGGAGTAGCCTTTTGGTGATCCCAGCTGCAGCCATTATTTGTGCAGCCTCTTCTCCCTGGGGGCTAATGGAAGGGAGCAACAAAGCACATAAGTGTGATGTCTGAAAAAAAAAAACCAGCTGCTGTTTTGCTCCTGTTCAGGTCCCTGGTGCCTGCTTTGGATTCCATTGTTTTTAAATACAAATACAATAGTTAATAACTTTGTTCCCTGCATTGTCCTCTTGAAGAGCCTACATGAAGGGATTGGCTGGGTGGAGAGATCTCTTTTGCTGAGATGATTGGTGCAGTTTGTTATGCCTTCCAAGTGCTGAGTAACTCCCTAGCAGCGGAAACCTCTTACTTAGAACTAATAACAGTTTAAACCTTGACATGCTGCTGCTTCCTGTTGAGCCCAGCCTCAGTTCCCTTGGCACTGGTGGCAGTGTGTAAGGTGTGCTTTCCTAGGATAGCTAATAGTTGAACTTCAGCTTGTAGGTGATGGAGTAGCCTCTCCTGCATGCAACAACACAATTGTTAAGTAACAGTTAAAGCTCAGCCAGTTCCTTGTACATATGGGTGAGCTCTACTACTCCCATTACAGCAGCAGCAAACCTACTCAGGTGGAATGCATTTGGTTGGCATGGCAAAGTTTTGGTAGCAGAGAGGGAGAGGGTTGCAGGGGTGACTTCTGTAAGAAGCTTCTAGAAACTTCCCCATTGTCTGATAGAACCAATGCCAGCCAGCTGCAGGACGGACACGACACTGGCCAAGGCCAAGGAAATCAATGGCAGTGGTAGCACCACTGGGATAACATTTAAGAAAGGAGGAAAAAACCTGAGCAACAGCAGCTACGGCCAGAGAGGGGAGTGAAATGTGAGAGAAACAACTCTGCAGACACCAAGGTCAGTGAAGAAGGATGGCAGGGAGGTGCTCCAGGTGCCAGGACAGAGATTGCCCTGCAGCCTATGGTGAAGATCATGGCAACCCCCTGCTGGAGCAGTAGAAGAGTGTGAGGAGTTTTCCTCCTGAGGAGGTAGGAGCAGCAGAGATGAACTGACTGTTACACTTGTTCCCAGTACCTCCTGTGCTCGTAGGGGAGAAAAGAGAAAATCTGGAGTGAAGTTGAGTGAAGAAGGGAAGGGTGGGGTAAAAGTGTTTTAAGATTTGTTTTAATTTCTCATCTTCCTACTCTGATTTGATTGGTAATAAGCTGATTTCCCCAAGTCAAGGTTGTTTTCCCCATGGCAGTAATCCCTGAGTGATCTCCCTGTCCTTACCTTGACCCATGAGGTTTTTGTTGTGTTTTCTCTATCCAGCTGAGGTGTGATAGAGAGGCTGGAGTCCAGCCAGGGTCAACCCACCCCACTAGATCAGCTGTCTTGCCTTACTTCCCAAGGATCTCCTGATGGCTAGAATGTGACTCCCAGCAATAGTTTGACACCATGTACTAAGTTTTTGCTGCAAGCTTGTGCCCTCCCATGAGGGTTCAGACAGGTGAGCCCTTGTCCTAGCTCTTCTGTATGGGTGGGAGAATGCTTCTTCAGCTTGGAGAAGCAAGGTATCATAATGACTACAGATGTAAGAACTGTGATTATCACTTTTAGGTGGAACAACAGGTGTGGGCTGAGGGGAGAACGCTCTTGGATGAGGCGTGTTGACAATGCCACTCTTCTTTTTTCTCTCCCTCCCTCCCCTCAACCCACTCCAAACGCAGACAACGCAGAGCACTATGTCACTGGCATCCTGGTTCAGATGGAACGAGCCCCCAAGCCGCATTTCCCAGAGGACCCCCACAGAGATGGTGGTCGAGACTCTGATGATGGAGCTGAACTGGCAGACCAAGCAGGCAGAGAAGCAGCAGCGGGAGCGGGAGAATGAGTATCGCAAGATCAAGACTGGGGTGGACTACGGCTGGCTGGTCAGCTATCCAAAGCAGAGCTATGACATCAGCCCAGGAGAAAGGCTGCAGCTGGAGGATATGTGCACCAAAATACACCCTTCCTACTGCGGGCCTGTCATTCTCAGGTACAGTAAAAGGTGTGATGATCCAGACCTTTCCACTCCCCCTCTCCTCTTCATGATACATGAGGAGAGAGTTGCTAGGACCAACAGAACCAAAACTTGGCATCCTGCATCCCAAGTCGTGTTTGGGACAGTGTTTTTGTGGAAGAAGGGAAATCTAATGTTTTAAGTCAGTTTAGCATGGTGTCGTTTCCTTCAAAGTTACTAAATGTCATTTCCTTCTGAGGCTGACTTGAGTACTTCATGCACCTGAGCAGCCAGAGAAGCTTTACCTTGCCTGAAGAACAGTTAACTATTTCAGTATTGTGATGGCTTTTGTTTCAGGCTTTAGAATCTTATAATAGTTAAGGTTTAAAGGGGCCTCTGGAAGTATGTGTTTCAACCTCCTACTCAATGTAGGGCCAACTCTGAGGTTGTATCATGTTGCTCAAGGTCTCCTGGTGTTTATTCACTCTCACTGGAGTCTTCCTGCCTTTATTTAAGCCATTCGGCAGGTCTGTTGAGGCACTTGCACCCAGTGTCCAGACTAGTCAAAAGGTGCTATTGTGTTTTGCAGCCTTTGGGCCAGGTATTCCCAGAGAAAGGAGAGATTGCATTGTCCTTCCTCCCCTGCCCCCTCCCTCCCACACTTGACATGGAGGAGGATGCAGGTGGGGCATGCAGCTGGCTTGAACAGTTAGGTGGTGTTTCTGCCTTCTGCAACATAGATGTAGGCACAGCCTCTTGGACTTGCTGTTGAGCCTTTGAAGTGCTAGACATAGGATTGCTGCTTGCCATATGAGTAATCCTCTGTGAAAATGTCTTCAGAAACAGATTTAAGCCAGCTGTAGCATCCAAAGTGGAAGGGAGGGACGTGACTCCTTTTTAGGGGGCTATTCTAAGTTAAATCCTCTCACTTAGCACAGCACAAGTGAGTAGTGACTCTGAAGTCCACCTTAACCAAAGCAAAGTTGTGAAATGGGCCTTTAACTTCCCCTGTTACAATGTGTTCTTCAGTTGGGATCAGAAAGATGTCCAGTGAGGCCATACACAGTGGGATTCTCAGCACTCTGCAGTCCCCCACTGCATATGCTGGCACTTTTTTCCCTTGAACATATGGATTTACAGCTCCTATCTAAGAGGAGGTCTTGAAATAGCTGGTCCTCTGTCCTGTGGGAGTGGCCAGGAAAGGATGCCAAAGCTACTTCTCCAGCCCTCATCATCACCAGAGATGAGCCTTGGAACCAAACTGGCACAGGGTTTGGGTCTTGCAGAAGTCACCATGCTGGCAGAATCAGAGATTTGGGATCATTCAGTGGCTAAGCTCTCTGCAGTGAAAGTTTTCTGGGAACAGCACCTGCCTTGTATTTGTCTAACTCCAAGCTGTGCTGTAAACATGCCCACTACAAGCCCCTTGTGGTTCAGAGCTATTTTCACCATCCCCAGGGCCACTGAGCAAGGCCTGTCTGGCAAACAGGTTATTTCCATGAGAGCAGTTCAGTCACTGGAGCTGGAAGGCCCCAACGTTCATCACCTCCTTCAGAACAGGTTATTAAGCTGAGGCATATACAACTTGCTGCTGGTCTGCTCTTTGTTTGCTTGGTTGGTTGTTTCTTTAACTGAGATCATGCAGGATGCATGATTGCAGTGCAGCCTGTAGTGCTTGTTGGGGATTCAGCATACTGTTGGCAGTAGATAAACACACTGGGAGACATGGGTGGGCTCTGTGTGGGCATAACTGAAAAAGGGTAAAACCATCCTCTTAAAGATCCTCTTACAAATTGCTGTTACAGGCTCTCATAAGTAGTATTACAGCATGATTCAGGTTGGCATGGTTTTGTTTATTCCATACTATGGAGTTTGCATGATTAGCAGAGCTACATTAAAAAAATTAGACTTGCATAACCTTTGTTGGTTCAGTTCCATGATTGCAAAGAGAATGGCATAGCCACAAAAATGGCAGAACTGGGTCAGACCAAAGGTCTGTTTGATCTGATGTGCAATCTTTAGGTGAATGAATGGCTGGTAGCATTAGTGTAAGGAAAAGAGAAAAGAACAAGGCAAGAAAATATGGACAATTACAGTACCTTGTATATAGCCTTCAAATTGCTGTGCCTTGTAACTTGGAGACTTCTGGAGCCAGAGGTGATCCTTCTGTCTGTACTTGCCCTACATGGCTTTTTCTTTCAGTGGTTTGCTTACATTATGGGGTTTTGCTTTTCATTTTTTTGAACACATGTAAACTTTTAGCATTTGTGACACCCCGTGGCAGAGTTCCACATCTGAACTACAACTCTTCTAACCAAGAGCCCTGTGATTCAGAATTCTTCATTGCTGATGTGGAAACAATGAAAAAGAATGGGGCCTGCCATGCTGGGAGCTGGAAAGGTGCAGGAGAAAGGAGGAGCATGCAATCTAATTAAAAGATAGCCAAAATTGGAAAGAAATTATCCTCTTGGAAAGTGAGATAACATGGAGATTTTAATGGCTTTATCAAATTTGCACAAGATGAGTGTAATAAGATTTCAAGTGAAATCTTCACATTTCCAGTGAAGTATATATTAACAACAAAAACAAAACAAAACAATTACATGCTAATATTTGGAAATTCAAATGCAGAGCATATACTTTACTGAAGCCCTTGGTCCTGTCTGAAATATTAAGCTTTGTCCTTCCTCTTCCACCTTAGCCTTTTGAAGAGCTGAAGTCCTTTTTGATGTACTCAACAAGCACATAATACCTCAGTAACCCAGGTAGAGTGCAGCTTGCAAGACTGCAGATTTTGATTTGTTTGTGTCATGCAAGGCCTCCTCCTTTGTGAATTTTTTGTGCTCAGTCAAAGCCAAAACAAAATATTTTTATATGAATTGTGAGAGATGTCACTTTATTCTCCAAAGGCCTAAATGATTATCCAAATTATTGTTTTTTGTGGCTACACTCACATCTACTGAGAGGCAGAGTTTCCACAGATTTGGTTATTTAGCACTTCTAAAATGTTGGTTTGGTTTTTTTTTCCACTCAGTTTACCTGTTTTGTATTTTGGGTCATTCAATAGAAACTTTTCTTTTGAGTCTCCTGAAATTTTTGAAGGATTCAAGTACACAGCAAATAGCATCAGATTGCTGGAGAATGATTCACCTTAAAAAAAAAAAAAAAAAGCTATTGCATTCAGGTGTAACTTAGCTTTAGGTTACTGGATTGGAGATAGGTGACTATTTGAAATTAAATGCTGGAGCCATTTGAGTAGTAACAGTGATTTTTGATGAGGTCCTTAGTACCTACCCATCATGGTTCCTAACTGAATGAGTTGACTAGTAGCTTGCTAATAGAAAATGCTAGATTTTGGCCATCTTTACTCAAAGCTTTAGCTGTAATCAGAGCTAGCAATGGTCTGTTTCACTCCTTTCACTTTCAGCAAAAGTGAAAGAGAGGGTTTCTGTCCTTCTCCACCCAGAGAGAAGCAAACAAAAGCCCTAACACATAAATGTAAACCCATGTTTTGGTGATCTGAGATGTTATTAAGGACTGTCATTTTCTGTATAGCAGATGTGGACTTCCTTGTATGCTTGACTGCAAGACAAATGCCTAAGATCAGAAATTGATTTGTTTACAGTTATGTAGATTTGAGCCAAGGTGACCTATGTGCAGCAGTTAGTGTGAACACCACAGTCCTTTGGGAGTCACGTAGCCCCTAGCAAAGCTGGTTTACAATAAAACCAGAATTCTTGCTCAAAATATAGATTCAGGAGTCAGCAGGTATTTATTAGCACTAAGCACTCCATGTTTTCTTTAAATGACTAAATCTACTTAGAGCTCCCAGTTCACACAGGCACTCAGGAATACACTGAACTGTAACTATTCTTTAAGTCAGGGGGCTTCCATTGGATTTAGCAGGGTGTTAAAGTTCAGCCTGTACTTGGGAAATTTCCTGAACTGGGGACCTACAGAGTAACAGGCAGGTGACAGTGCTTTAAAAAGAGCAGTGCCAGTAAGAGCCAAGTGCAGCCACATTCTTAGGATCTAATGGGTGCACAAAGAAACAGAAGGGTCACATTTTGAAGAACAAGTTTGTCTGAACTCATTTAAACACAGCCTGGACTAGGAAATGTGCTCATGCCTGTGTGTGCATAAACAAGCTCTCAAGCTTGAGTGACTTGGTCTAGGTGACCCTGCTCTGGCAGGGGGGTTGGACTAGATGATCTTCTAGGTCCCTTCCAACTCCTAATATCTATGAATCTTTGAAAGCTCCTGGGCTGGTTTAGGGGGAGCTTTATTGACAGTGATGCCTGTGTGACTTGCATAATCTATTAAAGGTTAGCTACCAGTAGTATCATAACTTCTGTCACAAACAAGACAGATATGTCTACTTTTCTGATGAGTAAGGAAACCCTGCTGAGGGACTTCTAGATATGGTTGTGCAGTTGCCTAGTTTGAAACTATTCCATTCCAAGTGTAAGAGCACTAACCTGTGCTAGAAGACGAGCAAGCCTTGTGCAGTTTTGTATGCTTCATTCCACAGAGCAGCTTTGTGCAAGTTTGTTTCTCAGGATACAAGTCCACACTCCTTGACTGCAGTGGTTTTGCTGGTTTTATGTGTTGCATGTTTTGCAGAGAGAGCAGACTGCTGGGTCATCCAGCATATCAATTGAGCTGTCACTGCTAACTGGGAAAGATGCCTTCAATTATGTATAGGTGGCTGCAGCAAACATCACCTATTTTCTGACATAGGCTGGTTTAGCTAGACCTCAGCCCCTGATAACCTGTCCTTCTGTTCTGCTAAGAAGTATTTGTGCCATACACACCTTTTGGACTTCATATATGGGCTGTTCCTTACATAAATGTGCTGTTACTTAAGTTAGGTGGGCACTAATAAAGGAGTAAAGTTAGTTCATCTTACTGGGGGAGAGGGAAAGGGCCCCCTTTCCCTTTTCCAACTGAATTAGAGCAGCATTTCTCTGGGTTACTGGCAGAGTCTGTTGGACTGCTAGCTCTTTGTTTCTTAGCTCAAATCCATATGAAGCAGTTTTTTTGTTGGTCCTGCAAAGTCAGAAGTAAATCCTAACAGTGAAAGGAGAGTTCACGAAAGGATTCTCTCCACCCTAGCCAAGGAGAGTGCAAACAGGCAGATAGTTCTGAAGGTGGAAAGTTAACACTGATTTTAGATAACACTTCCAGCTGATTGGTTGGGAGTCTTACTAGCAGGACAGGGCATTAGTAATAGAGCTCTGTGCTCAGAGGGTAAATTTGTTGTTGTACCTCCCATTTTCCCCTCTTGTTCCCAGAGCCTGATGCTAGCTGCTGCCTGCTGTGGAGTCACAACCCAGCAATGACACACAGCTTCTAAAACTGGAGTGCACAAAAGAGGCTCCACTGACATGTTACATATGACAGCATCACACTTTAAAATACATATGGAAATAAAATAATTCAGTGACTCATTCAGTTCACCTCTGTGTATGTCCAATACCAGACTTCCAGACTAAGACTCAAAAGTCCTAATTGTACGCAGTTTTTTTGGTCTGTCTTTGGTTTTCTTTCTGTCTTTATTGTCTTGGGTACCCTTTGGTACACCAGTAAGCAGTGTAATTCCACAGTGCATTAATTCCTTGTTATTTTCCTAGGGCTTGTAAAAAAAAAAACCAAGAGGCAAGACCCTACTCTATCAGCTTCTGCTGTATTCTGCTTATGTAAATGAAATCCTACAGGTATTCATCTTCATTCAGTTCTGTTGGCAAAAAATAAGAAAATGCTTACAGACCTTATATTCTCTAGATTCCATTAAGTACAAA
Organism: Ceyx melanurus; assembly: GCA_024611195.1. Lineage (NCBI taxonomy): Eukaryota > Metazoa > Chordata > Aves > Coraciiformes > Alcedinidae > Ceyx > Ceyx melanurus. Next base: position 16,089 of record JANHGL010015840.1, on the reverse strand, counting down.
TACCTGGATTTTAGTGAAGTACAATTTTATGTGTGTGTCTGCTTCTAGATACAATTTTAATGTGAAAAAACAGAATGGTTTTTAGAAGAGTAGCCACATTACTATCTGTCATAAATGCACACTGTTACAGAAGAACCAGCGTATCTGTGCAACTCTGTGAGCCTTGGGAAGGAATTCCACACTCTCCAGGCTGGGAACAAAATCACCCAACAAAGTGTCAGGAATGGTGTGTTGTCTTCTTGTCCCAGCCAGTGACCCTCTCAGTGACTTCAAGGAAACTGTCCTGCTCTGCATCTCATCTTCCTCACCTACAGTATAGACAGTGGCAATCCTTCACTTCCCTGCTATTAAGCTATCTTAATAAACATTAAAAACCCCCAACATTTTGAGCTCTTTGCTGAGAAGAAACTGGAGTAATTCACAGTTGTCTAATTAGATACAGCATCATGCTACCAATTAAGGTGTTACCAGCTAAGCCAGTCCATTTTCTTACAGAAATCCATAGGAAGATGAAATACCATTTGACTGAAATTTAAATATTGAGACTATAACAAAGAAGAGTTTTACAGGATTTTTGTTAGTCTAGTGGCCACTGAATAATGCCATGGAGAATGAGAAACAATGAAAACAGGGGAAGTCTGGTGGGACTTTCCCTAATTTATCCTCAGCTTCTGGTAAATTCAGGGACTACTGGAGCAAGGACTTGTGTTTGGACAATCACTTTTAATCAGCAGTGATGGTGACATTTTCCACTAACTTGCCTAATCATTTTGTTTCTTAAGCTGTTGATAGCACTGAGTTCTCATTTAATAGGTGCTGTGTGGAAAGAGCACTTCCTTCTGTTTCAAACTTGCCACCTTCTAGCTTTGTTTGGTGTTCTCTATTATTTCTTCCACTGCACAGAAGCAGTGATTCATTGCTTCCTGACATTCTCTGCCTCGCTTGTGATTTTCGAGACCTTGAGCGGTATCTTTACTGCTCCTCCCTGGTGTTGTTCCCTCCAGTGCAGGGAGTCCCACCTTTGCAGGAAAAGTGCAAGTTCCGAGCCTAGCCCAGAGACTTGGCAGCAATGTGATTTGGTGTTTTTAATCAAAGCTGTGCCTTGGCTCTTTGCAGATTCCGGCAGCTCGTTGCTGAGTATGAACCAGAAGTGCAGGAAGTGTCCCGGATCTTCCGCTCTGTCCTGCACGAAGCTGCTGAGAAGATCAAAGAGGAGGAAGAGGCCAAGAAGCTTGCCAGGCAGTGGAACACCAAGAACAAAACCAGCCTCTCCTTAACAACGTTTAAATCTCGATCCCGAATCTCCCCGTTCATCAGTGACATCAAGACCATCTCTGAGGATGTGGAGAGGGGCACCCAGCCCACCAGGAGGGTTTGGAGCATGCCAGAATTTCGGAATGCCAAGGATTACTGACTATACTGAATGAGGTTTTTAGACAGTGATCTTTCCAAATCCCATTTAACCCTTTTTTTAGCTCTACCGTTTCTTCTTTGTTCCAGCTCTTCCTGCCTGTCTCTCTCTTGGAAGCTGTGTTCATAGTAACTGCTGCTGATGCCCATGGTGTGTGACACAATTTATTACCCAACATGCTAGCCTTTCCTTTAATTGAGTAGCTATTCAGTAACCTTGAGGGCAAGGCTCACCTACTATCTCATTTTTATTACTGCTTTCTCGTGGAAAATGAATTAGTTTTGTGATGTCTGATCTTTTTCCTTCCCCCCCCAGCCTGGATGTAGTTATCTATAAAAGCTTTTGGCCCAGTCTACAGTGCTGCAGGCTGGACCAATCTTGCTGAAAGCAAGACAGTAAGTTACATGAGTGAAGCTTGCAGGATCAGGCCTGTGAGTTAAAGCTAGTATCTGATTTGGAACTGAACTTCCAACTAATAACTTTCCTCAGTGCTACAAGAAACCTCACAGGTAACCACAGCACTGCTCTTGATCAGCTCTGTGCTGACAACTCGGAATCCTAGCCGAGTAGAAACAGACCCAGCTCTTTGAGATGAAAGAGTAATATTAGTCCACAGCAACCAGTTTATGCACGCTCAGGTTTCTTGGGTATTTTGTCTTTTGTGCAGGCAGAAGCCCCTAAACTTTGCAGCTGCGAAACAGGTAGAAATGTAACAACCTGCAGTGTAAATAAATATACAGGAGGATACATCAGAGCTGTGTCAAATGCTGTTCTTGGTCCTCAGTGTTGCTGAGGGAAGTTCTCCACCCCATATCCCAGTCACGTATCAGCAGGCTGAAATAAATATTTAGGGCTAAGCCTGAAAGAGTACTAAAGTAGAGCAGCAGTGTACAGAGGAGGTGAACAGAATCAGCATTCAGCCACAGGGCTCTTTGTACAGATGCAAGAGTTGAGATCACCTTAACAAACTGCTGCTCTGAGTGACTAAAGGGCTTTGGTAGACAGTTGGTTACCTCAGTCTTCTCCTGATTGCTCAGAAGAGAGGTTTCCAGTATCACAGGCTCTTGGCTAGTGAGTTAATGCCATTACAAAACAATCTTTACTGCAAACTGAGTGTCTTGTAGGCCAGCATGGCTCTGCAGTGACCTTGAAGAAACACACAAAAACATCACTGAGGAAAAGCCACTAGAGCTCTCAGCATCTGTAGGGGCAGCTCTCTCCAGCAAAGCAAAGAGAATGGCATGCTGCAAAGTCAGGGGTCCTGGAGAGATAGGTAAGGGAGGGCCTTCCCTGTATGACTGGCTTTTGGGGCCTCACCCCAGTGGGGTAGAGCCTCCCAGGAGCCTGTAGCTTTGTTGTTCTTTTGTTAATTTCTGGCTGTTCCCTGGGGATCTCTGCAGCAGCTTGTGGGTACTACTACAGCCAAGAGAAAACTCTCTGAAGCTGTGTCAACTCTGGGAAGAATTCCAGTATATTAAATCTATCCTAAGGTAGAAATACACAGTTTCTTCCAGAAATGGGGAAGGGCAGCATAAAACAAAGATCAAGATCAGACCCTTAAGAGCTCTATTAAGACTCTGATTCTGGCTCTTCCACCCTCCCCTCTGGGCTAGCTAAGACTGAAGAAGAGGACTTGTTATTGGCACAAGGCTGTAGTTTCTAGTCCCTTGCTAAACACTGCTGACAGCAGCTCACCTATGGACAGAGAGCAGAAGCTTACTTTTAACCAAAAACTCCTTAGGACTTCCAAATACAGCAACCAGTTTGGGATGGGCTGTTTCACCTCTAGGTCAATAAGGAAGAGTTTAAAGCCTTGCAACAATCAGCTTTGTGTTTTTCAGCTGTATATCCCTATGAGGTAATGTGATTGTGTATATGAAAAAAAACCCTTAGCATACTAGACATACTTAGCATAGCCTTAGCTGTCTAGAAGATGTGGGAGGTCTAGCAAGGGATCATCACAAGCTGCAGAAAAATTCTTATTTGGAAAAAGGTTAAATCATCTTTTTTGTATATTTGCAAGCCACTTTTACTGAAGACTGAGAGGAGTTCTGATTTTCATGCTGCAGCTCTGTAATCATTTTATTTTCACTCGTGTTCTGTTTGACACCTTCAGTATTGACTGTATTGATGCAATATTTGATGGACTGCTGGGAGAGATGAGACATTCTGACAACACTGACATAAAGCTTTTTGTAATGGTACAGCAGCTGTAATGTGCTCACTCTTTCTTCAGAAGAATCAGGAGCATACCTAACTTCCCTACATGTCTACAAAGACAAGGAAATCACCTGAAGGGTGTTCACCCTGTCACAGCAGCCTGTGATCATTGTGTCCTTCACTAACAACCTCCAGTTAGCAGATGCCATTCTCCTTTAACAGCCAGCAAAGGGAGACAGATCTGACCTTTGGTCAAAGCCATCTATCTTTTGGAGGCTGGGCTGTGACAGTGCCTGTGACAGCTGTTTTGCCTCAATTTACCTATCATTTCTATTTCCACAATAAAATGTAAATCAAACTTTTAAACAGTTATCATTCTCCGTGTACCTCTTCTGCAAGTTACACTGAACTTCACAGCAGCATCTGATGATAAAGGCATACTCAGATACCAAGCTATGAGGTTTCTATTCCTACTAGGTGCTATCTAGTACTCTTAAAGGTATAGAAGTAGTACCATGTTTGCCTCTAACCAGCTGCTTGGAGACTGACTGTGACCTTCTGCACTGTGTGCACCAGCAGCTACTGAAGCTGGTTGGGATGGTCACCACTGCTGCACTGTGCTTGTTGTGCTCTTTTTCCTTAGAGCTGAACCACAAAAAGAAACCAACCTTTCTACAGAGCTGTGATGAGACACTGTTCTTAGCTCCTGCTGAGAGCTAGTGCACTGTCTTACTTCTTGAAGAAGAATAAAAAGTGAAATAGCAGCACAATGTCATTAACCAACAAGTGAACTGAACAAGAATAATTCTAAATCCTCAATCATTTGCTCAAAACTGAGCAAGGATTTTTATATCAGCTCACAGTGATGCTGGTACCCCATTGCTGGTAGAGTTACTCTGTCCCAAGGACATTTTTATGCCTGGGAAAAAAACCAGCCTAGACTTACTATGTGGGTCTTAACTATTGGGGTGTCAACAGCAATACCTATCTGCTGAGATCACATGTTTCATTGTGGAGAATTAAAGCAAAGATGTGAAATACAAAACAATTTTTGCTACTTGTTTGTCTTTCATTAATTTCTCCTGAACCTGTTTACATCTGGCCAAACACAACAACTGTTTGACTGCCCTACTGTGCACTGTGTATGTATCAAAGGAGGAAGGCAAGAACGGTAAAGGTGCAATAAAACCCATCTTCTCTCTACAGGCTACCAATGCAGTTGTCTCCCTTCTATCTTGCTACTGCTACAAACACCTCCCAAGATTTAAGGTGATAGATAAAGAAGATTAAACAACTGCAAAGGTCTGAAATTCTCCCCAGCAAAGTGGTTTACAGATAGAGCTTTGAGGTCTTCATAAACATGCTGCCAAGCACCTGTTACTCACATTAAGCAGTATTCCCACACAATGAAAAGATAAAATGGATGTTTTTGTCTCCAGCCACTTTTGAGTCACTCCTGTTGATTCTGCACCTGATCCCAGGTTCTAGAACACCTTGATATTAGCAGATGACCCCAGATGGTTCAGGGCAACCTGTGCTAAGCACTGTACATGCAAAGCATGTGTATGCTGAACAAAGTACCTTTTTTCCCCACACAAAGCCTTACCAAAGTATGGATTGCACTGCTGAGCACATTCAGGAGATCAGGCTGGAGAGTGGTTCCAAAAGGGAGCTATTAAAGTTCAGAAGGTTAGTAAACCACAGTGATCAGGATGCAGCCTACAGCACAGGGCTTAAGCCACTCCTTGCCAGAAGCTGTAAACAAGCAAACCTCTCTGTGTTGTTGCTGACACTGCCTCCCCAAAACACTGATATAGGCTTGTCCCAGGCAGAAAACTATTGATGGCTAGGTTCTGATGGCTTGGTCATGCTGGTATTCCTGTGTTCTGCTGCACCTCTCTGAGAAGGACACTGCACTACAGTTCTGCCCAAAAAGCATTCTGAGAAGAACTGGACTGCATGAGTCAAGGATTTTTTTGGTTGTGCCCTGCAATAGAGGAACGGCTGGTAAGAATCCCTCAGTTCCACCCACCTGTGCCAGGCAGAGACATCATCATCTCAGAGCCTGCCCTTCCCTGGTACTGCCATCTGTGCTGTGGGCTGGCAGCATAAGGGAGCTCTTCTTCCCTTTGTATGAACAGAGCAGCCATGTTTTGAGCTGGCTTACATCAGAAAAATACTTTTCTGACCATGAGAGTTGGGTCTCCCAGTGACCACCATGTATTTTCTGTGCAGCTGCTGCACAGAGATAGTTTCAAACTAAAGGACAGCCTTTGCAGGATGAGATCTTAGTAATTATGACAAAAAGGTGAGGAAAAGGGCTCCAAGAAGCACAGTGAATTGTGTGGCAATTTATGGTTATCTACATATATTGTACACTTCATAAAACTCTTAGGGTCTTGGCTAGCAAACCAGATTATAGCATCTCACTTCAGTATTTTAGTCACAATGACCTTTTGCCTCTACCCCAAAAAATCTAATCTGACCCAGTATCAGCTACAGCAGAAGTGTGGGAAAGCACATGGCTGTTTTCTCCATCAGAGCAGCCCCTCTCAGAAGGTAATTACTGTTACAGCTGTTTAGTGATCACAATGCTGTATTCTCAGAGGCCTCTTATCAGCTCCCAGTTCATGCGTGGCAGCTTTTCCAACCTTATTCTCTGCACTGTGAGGTTGCCTAATGCATCAGATTGTACCTAATTTAGGCTGAAGGCTATTTCAAAAACCAGATGTGCTATGAAGCAGTTGACAGTGAAATACTCCTCAAGTATTTTTTTTTTTCTATATTCTAGCACTGGGGGTCTGAAACTATTTAAAAGATGGAAAAGAGCAGGGTGCAGTTTATGAAGAACTCAGCAGCCCCAGGTAGGGATGGTGCAAGAAGACCTTGTCCTTCCAGGTCCTGGGAGGTTCTCACTCACTTGGCTCCTGTTGCCATCAACTACTTAGAAGGTTTTCTTCTGCCTTTGGCACATAAGCACCAGAAGGAAAGACTATTGTATGTCCACAGCCCAGTCAAGAGCAAGAAATCAACAAAGACTGGATTAAATCCATAGGATAGCAGTAACAAATGCTCCCCATAAACATTTGTTTAGATAATGTTCAATAATGTAACAAATTATCCCCATAAACATTTGTAAGACAGAAGATATAATTGGGTCTTTGCAGGCTAATTATAGGGTTTTAAAATAAGAAAATGCAAAGCCAATGTCCAAAGGTAAAAAAATAAAATAAAAGTGACAGTCCAGCTGGACAGCAATGCCACCTGCTGGCAGATTTCCCATCACAGATTAACCAGGAAACTGGTTTTTAACCTGACAAATAGTAACCTCACTCTTGTGCTACCTTTTCCTGCTTTACCTTTTTTTCCTGCTCTTCCCTCAGAAAACATTAGATGTTTCATACTACTCGTGAAACACAATTTAAGACCAAAACTGAACAGGCAAGAAAAAAAACAACTCACCCTTTTGTCCACAGGCAAAGAAATCACAATCTCTTCACTGGAGAGTAATTCTGACAATTAATTTTGTCCAGTTACAGAACTAGAAGACTGGATGCTTGTCAATAATTTTAAGAAGCAGCTTATCACCCTATAGCTTCAAATATAACCAAGCAGCAGACTGGAGGATTTTCTCACCAACACTTAAAATGCAGCCATTTCATGGAGGGCTCAAATGAAAATGGAGCTCTCAACCTTAAGAGTTGAGCAAGAACTTTGGAAAGTTGTTTCTAAAGAGCACAGCAAAAGCAGGAGTACATTGAACATGTACAACTGAGCATCTGAGGGCTCCATCCAGTGGCCAAGGGTCCCACCAGCACCTCACCACTGAGTCACCTCAGCTTCAGCAGGTGCCTTCTAAGACAAAGGGGTATTTTATATTTTTTCTCATCTTGATGTCTTGTGCATTTTTGCAAGGGCAAGGAAGTCAGGTTCAGGCAAATCAAAAAGGAAACTAGTAACAAAGAACTGCACTGCCCACGAGAACTAGCTCAGTCAATTACCTGCATCAGCCATCCTTCCATGTTTGGGTTTTTGCCTGCTCTCTCTGCATATGAAATTTACCTAACTGTGCTTCACTGCCTTCCTGGAACTTTTGGGACTATTACCAGTTTTATCAACTGTGGAGAGATCTCTAGAAATAACCCAATGCCCTTTCTACTTCATGACAATTACTCACTAGATCCAGGAGGTCCAAATGAGCATCCTCCACCATGGGGCTGATGAAAACCACATTACTTACATGTCTGCTTAACTACAGCACACAAGTGGGAAACAGGACTAGAGTTTAAAGAGCAACAGGCACAATTCCTGAGGGACCAAGTCTTACCAATTCTGCTGCTTATGGCACAACTTTCTGTAAACAGAATACTTTAAAAGGGTGCCAAGAAGGATAGGCATAGTGGCAGCAGCTCAGATAATAAATATATCCTTCTACTCCTTCACATTCCAGTGACTTCTGTTTCTGGAATTTCTTTTTAACAAAAGAAAGTTCTGCATGATTCCCAGACTGGAAAATGGTGCAGGAACACGAGTGGGTGTGACAGAGAAGACACATACACAAAAGTAGGTTTTACATATGAAAGACTTAAAGTATTCAGCATTTTAGCAAGAATCTCTACTTGTCTGGCCAGGTAACCTTCTGCAGCCCCTTCCTTATCACCCGACCTCCATTCCATGACTTCTGACAGCAGCAGCCTCCCTCCATCTCCATCTCATACATTTTCTATTCATCCAGCTGTCATCTCCCCCCACATGTGCTTTTTTGAGACCTGGTAGCAAGGCTCTCTACCAGTCATCTGCATATCAGGCAGAAATCCCCCACCACTTCACAGTTCCCTAATGCCAATTTCTTGAGCTCTGTTCCATCACATTTCCTCTACACCTCTTACCTTACTGTCATAACCTTCACATCTGGTTCAGCTGCCACAATAGTGATCTGAAGAAGCATTAAGAAGCTATGCTTTAGTGAAAAAGTCAACAGAATTCATTTCCTTCCTGAAGTGGCAAGGTATGGACAATTATTCTGGCTGTACAGACCTGTGCTCACTAGGGAGACTGGAATCTGTTGGCCAGCTCCAAACAGCAGCCTCAAAGATACTCAGTCCTGAGAAGATAAAGATGACCTCAGTGCTTGCAGGTAAAGATGGGGGAGGGAAAGGATGCAATGTGAACTCAAACATCTAGAAACACAAGAAACTACATAGAGATGGGTAGGAAAGAAAAGGATGCTTATAAAAGCAGCAGCTGCTGGAAAGTACAGTCAGCTCTTAAAACTGACTGGAGAGAATAAAACTGAAACAATGCCACAGAACTTAAGCAGATTGGTTTCTAGAAGAAATTTTAGCTTAGAAGTAAATGCTGGCATTGAAATACTTTAAAGCATATCCAGCATGTCAAAAACAAACAGGAAAAATTCTTCTGTCCTCAAACAGGAGAAAAAAAAAGAAAAAAAAAGAAAAAAAGAAAAAAGAGAAAAAAGAAGAGAACAAAGAAAAAAGAGAAAAAATAAAAAAGAAAAAGAAAAAAGAAATAAGAAAAAAAAAAGAAAAGAAAAAAGAAAAAAGAAAAAAGAAAAAAAAAAGAAAAAAAAGAAAAAGAAAAAAGGAAATGATCTGACTCATTTTTGTACACAGTTTGGCAAATAGCAAAACAGAGGAACAGACCACATCATACTATTAAAGGTTCTTTGCCTTTTCCATACTAACATGGGACAGTCAAGGAATTTTTACAACCTTGACTGATCTTGAAAATGGCAGCAAAAAGCACCTTATTTCAGTTCAGTGTGAACCTTCCAACCAATGCCCTTCTTCACAAGTACAATCTATGGGTTTTCCATTTCTGCTGCTTTCTATCTCCAAATTTCCTTCCCTCTCCTAATTTTTCAGGAAAGGATGTGATCTTTACATAGAACTTAACCTAGGGAATGGCAAGGATTTCAGCATCTTCTCAGAGCATGGTTGGGATTAACCTTGTTAGAAGTCCAGAGATAAAAGCTGCTTATCTGGGCAAGATACTTCAGCATCACTACCTACAGGATACTAAATGGAGCATCAAAGCATGATTATCATGGAAAAAAAAAAAAAAAAAGAGAAGCTTTTTTGTTTGTTTGTTTATTTGCTTTTCCCCTACTGATAGTTCAGAACAGTGCTTCCAAACAAAGCTTCCATCACCAGGTTAAAAGTCAAGGAAACTCCAGTTCTTACCTATGCATTTTCATGTTTTATGTTCATAAGGATACAAGGACTTGCTTTTCTGTATCAGGGCTTTAGTCTCTCAACAGTTACATCTCTGCAACAATTCTAAAACATTTCACCCACACACACCCACACACAAAACCAAACAAAAAAAATACCCAACATAACAAAACCCAGGGGAAAAAGGATTCTAGCATCTTCAGAAGGTTTTGTTTTTTGTTTTTTTTTTTTAAATTATCCCTTAAGCAGTGATACAAATCTTCAGATTTACTTAAAACACCATGGCAGACAGTTTTCCATTTGCTGTTTAATGTACTCCCCACACTCTGACCACCATGCACCTGATATTCTTCACAAAGTCAACTACCCTTGACTCATTTATCCAGATATTCCTAAATTATGGTTCCTGAGTAGCACTTACTGCACTGAGGAAACTAATACACACACACACACACACACACACACACACACAAACACACACACGTTATGCTGGGGTCCACCTGCATATTCAGACCAGTGGACTCTCAGGACACCAGAAGGCTCACTGTCACTGCCTGCCTCAGCATCACTCCTGCATGTCTTTCTCTTTCCATTAGCCTAAGATATGCGTCATGCTGCACTTCAGACAGAGGAAGGTTTGATACACAGCTCACAGGATCACAAAGGCAGGCCAGAACTCCAGAGTTTTTAGGTCTAGGAATTGCACATCCAGATGTGAGGGATAATCTATCTATTGGCAGCTGATCCAGATAAATAAACAGAACCAGAGACCTTTCCTGGCTTCTATTTTTGGATTAAAATCATTCAGCTACCACTTCTGCTCTATTTTGCCATCACACCTTCTAGTGAGAGCAATAAACCATCCAAAGGAAGATCATATCTCAAACTCTGAAAGAAAAGAATATATTAGTGAATGAACTGTCAAAAAATCATTTATGTAAAAGTATGTTCTATTTACAAAGGCCAACTTGCTCTTTAGGACAAGTAAAACCACTACAGGAAAAAAAAAATATACATATAGAAATGCCTCATCTTTCAAATAGACATTTACAAATGTTCTGCTTTGCTTTAACTATTAGAAACATTAAGACATTTGAAATTAAGAGTGCGTTCTGCATGCAGTTAGGATAGAAATTACATTACTGACTTCAGTGTGTAATATTTTTTCTCATTACCAATGACACACTCTTGTAAAACATCACAGCCTGGCTATTACCTTAGGATCTCAAAAGGAGGACACGGATCTTCGTTAACAAGTTATCAATTACTCTTCATTTTGCCACTAAAAAAAAGGACATCCCGATTGTCTTCTTGGCAATAGAGTCCGGTCTTGTCAAGCTTGGCATCCTCTTCCCTGAGTTTCCCTTTAGTGTTTTGCTAGGCATGGTGATGATTGGCTTGGTGGATTCACAAGTCCTCAGTCAGCTCTCTTCCCGTTACAAGGCAGAGTTCAGAAACTCAAGGAGTTCCGCGCGGTTGCGGTCTCTCTAGAGGAGGAAAGCAGAGGCAGGGGCTGGCTCAGCAGGACTGCTCTGGGTGGGGAGGCTGCTTAACCCTGCTCTGAGGGGCTCTCCCAGCTCAGCAGGCACAGGGAACCGTTGTGCCGGGCGGCCTGCAGGCAGCGGGAGGCCGGGAACTCTGGAAGCTAGTGGAGG
>JANHGL010015838.1:3922-15348 GCA_024611195.1 Ceyx melanurus | reverse complement strand
GTGAGGATCCCATGGGAGACAGTATCAAAAACCTTGCTGAAGTCAAGGAATATCACATCCACTGCCCTCCCCTCATCTATCCAACTACTTGTGTGAAACTGCAGAGCAGACACATTGCAGCAGAACTCCTGAGTATTCAGAACTCACACAATTTGTATTCAGCAGTCAAATCACACCCTCCTTCCTGGAATTCCATCCATAACACTAATATGCCACCTTATGACCACAACTCTCTGGGCTCTGTCAGCAACTTCAGCCAGTTCCAAATCCACATCACGTGTTGCCAGTTTGGACCAAAAGGTCCTATGTGTGGTCAAAACAGACACTTTTGCTCATGGATGGATGCCCAGGTAACCACTAAATCTGGGACAGATACTTTCTATCTCCACCTAGACTACTGAGGGAAACCTGTCCTAAGAACACCTTGCTAGTCTTACCTTAGACTGGTCTAATGCCTTCCACTGGAAGTATCTCCCTGGCACCATCAAGAAGACTACCTCAATACAGCATGTGAGGCCACCTTTGCAGTTGGCAGGATGAGAAGATTGGCATTACTGCTCCAAACTCCCTGGCTTTTGCTTAGTTTGCTGATGGAATTTCAGCTGTTAGGATTTTACCAGCAGAAGTTATGGTTATCTGAGAGATGCCCTGTCTCTGTGTGAAACTTCCACAACTGAGGGAGTCAAGGAATTAAGCTCCCCTGAGATTTATTTTTTTTTTAGAAGGCATACCTTGCTAATTCAACATTTTCTCCTAGGGATTCTGAGCTGCTGAATTCACTTTCCATCTGTGACCTAGCAGCATCCAGATGGATGCTTGCAGGGTGCCTGTGGAGTGAAACACCATTGCTGCCCATGTCTTCTGCAAGTGTGCTCCAAGGCAGATTTTATAGTTACAAGAAAGGGTGCTTTATATCCTACAGGCATTTCAACAGTGTACAGAAGTGTTGCTAATTTAAGGTGTTCACTGATTTTATAATCTTTCTGAAAGGTTAAGTTGCATCATCCAGCTATCAACATATACTAACATAGCCACAAGAGACACATGCCTCAAGAATACTTCAGTTAAGTCACAATTGGAAAGACTTCTCTTATTTTTTTTTCACAGAAACAGTCATTGAAAAACTCCGCAGTAGTAGTAGCACGAAACTACTTTGTACCTGCTTCTGTGCTGTAAAATTGAGTGTATTACTGGAAGCAATATGATGTGAGGTTAAGAACACAAACTATATCTACTCATATAATAACAGTAATTAATATTGTTTACATAGAAGTATACAAGACAAATATGCGTATTTCAGATAAACACTAATATCCTTAGCAGGTAATACTCCAGAAATTCTGCATTCTCTTGAGAATAAGCATGTCTTTCTAAGGGTTTAACAAAAAAAGCTCTGTTGAGTTTTTTTGTTGTTGTTGTTGCCAATGTATTTCAGACAAAATATGCAGCAGAATACCTGGGGTTGGAACTGTCTGCTTGATCTTCAAGTAGAGTCAGAATCCATCTCATATCTTGAAATTGGATACAAAATAATTGCTGATGTTCTGCCAGCTGCAGAAATTTACCTTTTAATAACATGACAGTGAAGCTCTAAGTATAAATACATTTCTCCTGCTCACTCCTTAGTTGGGGTCATTTAATGCCATGGCTCCTCTGTGATAGTCTAAATCTCAGAGGAAGAAAAGGACTTGAGATATTACATGTCCACAATTTAGTATATCATTTTCAGCCTGATGGAAATAATGATGACAAAGAATTCAGATACCATCAGAAAAATTAAAGAAAAAAGACAAGAAATTATGTACTTTAATTGCTTCAAGGATATTTCACATTAAACAAAAATATTGGAACAGTTAGATAAGGGTGTTTTACTTCTAGACTCAATATTAACTACAGTAGAGCAGTTATTCTTTGTGAAGCAGGAAAAAGAATCCCCAAATAAATTAAGTAATTGGTAGTCTTAAAAAGTGAAGTAGCAGAATTTTTTAAGATGCTTGAAGAATCACAATCAATTACATACAAAACATGTTACAAACAACAGAATTTTCATAAGGCTGCCCAAAAGATAAATCCGAATAAAAATGCTAACCCCTCAGAGTTTAACACTATATTGTGCAGAAGGCTGAACTTTGAGGAATGATGTAACTGCAAAGCAGTTTTTCTTCAAAGAAACATACATATACATACAGACACTCCTAACAAATACATACAACCCCTTGCTGGGTATTATTTCTAGGGAAAAGTCAGGGTCCTTTCCTCACCCTTTGTTCATACTCACAGGACACAGACACTAAACAGGTCTGGATCGCTTGAAGTTTGCTGGCAGAAGAAGCTTTTCATCCTGAGGGAAGCAGCCTGTACTTCCACTAACTTGTTAAATTTTCAGACCTGCTCCACTTGGGGCAGAGCACATTAAGTGATAAATTCATAGCTCTGCAATCTGATGTCAAGGCTTTTCATACATTCCTATTTCCCACTAGTATCTTTATCAAAAGCCTGACTGCAGCAGAAAATATTTAAAGGGACTCTCAACAGAATTGAGCATGACAAAATGGATTCGAATAACCAGATAGCAGTAGATAGGAAAGATAAACAATAATGACTCGGAAAGACTGTGTCCATCATGAAATAAAAAGGTTGTGACGGAATTCAAAAACAACACACTCTGAAATGGTTAATTTATTTATTTTTTCTCTTTGTAAGAATAAACATTAGGCAAGAAAGCTCACTCACACAAGACAGTGCTTGAGGATAAGACCATAGCAGGACCTTTATAAAGTTGAATTCATGATAAATTGCACATATCCATTATTAGAGTGGTTTTACTTTGGTTTCTTTAAGAAATGTAGCTTTATGTTCATGCAACCTGTCTGCACATACCAACACAGACATGTACCCATTCCTGATCTTATGGCATGGCCCAGAATCAGCTCAGAGATGTGATCCCATCTAGATGGACTGCTGCTCTTAATCTTTGTAGTACTGCCTCTAAGTTTCTTCCAAGGATCTCTGATTTAATGGGATTTGGGTTTTTGTTTTTTACTTTCTTCCATCTTCACCTTCACATAGAAGCCATTTCAGCGAAAGGTGAATTATTGTTTTGGTAACTTAATCTCTGAGATCTTCATGGGAATTTCTAATCCAGGCTGCATACTTGTCTTGCTGGAAATTTAGCAGCCCCAGGCACTTGTCTCATCTGGAGCAACTGAAAGTATTGTGTTACTGATTTTATATCATACAGGAAGCCCTGACTTGTCATTTGTCACAAATAAAGACAGAAATTGTCAGATGAGGATATCTAAAGTTGCCTGGAAAACTCTTTATTCTACCAAATGGAAGTAAGCTATTTTCAGAAGTGGCCAGCACAGACAACTAGTACTGAAATCAGTGAGAGCTGTGTATCCTCAGCAGCTCTCAAAAACAGGCCTTAGGAGGAGGCTTTAAACAGGATTTAGGAAAATAAGCTCTGTAAAACAAGTTTTTTCATTTGAACAATGCTTTTCAGATGTCTTTGTTCACTTTGCTTTGTTTTCTAAAAGTACAGTTACTACTTCTATATTTGGAAAGATTAAAGCCCTTGAAACCCAATCAACAACAGTTTAAATGAGGGAAATTCAGCCTTCAGGCAATGTCTTGCCAAGCCCCAGCTCTGCCAGGCCTTTCAGCTTGGCACAGAAGCACCCACAACTCTCTCCCTTCTACCAGCACTGTGCTGGCACTAACCAGTCAGCTTTTATGACATTGTGGCCTTTGTCATAATGGTCAAATGAAGGACCACAGAAAAGACCATCACCTCAGAAACCTTCCGTTTGAGACAGGCACAGGGGCATGCTACAGGATGCCATGGATGTACTTAGGGGGAGAGAAAGAGAAGGAAAAAAAAACAATATGAAAAAAATGTACTATCTGTAATCTGGTTCTTCTGTGAAGGGGAAGCATCCCAGAATTTTACAGACCATAGTTAATCACTGAATTAATAGGGACATGGCAAGATAATTTAACAAAATAGTTAATGATTGATTAGCTTCTGTCAAAGCTTTCCACTTCTGCCACAATCAAACAAAACGTATGGCTAAGTTAAAATACTAAATAAAGCAAGGCAACATAAGTAAATAGAGCAATGCAAGAAAGCATTTGGATCCCTATGAAATGTTCTATCTCCTGGAGTGATTTTGACAACACTTAGGGATGGCTCAGAAGATTCCA
This sequence comes from Ceyx melanurus, assembly GCA_024611195.1. Taxonomy (NCBI): domain Eukaryota; kingdom Metazoa; phylum Chordata; class Aves; order Coraciiformes; family Alcedinidae; genus Ceyx; species Ceyx melanurus. The sequence continues at coordinate 11,142 of JANHGL010015838.1, read as the reverse complement.
ACTTGGCCTTCCTTCAGAGTGTATCCTGTTCCCACAACACTTAAGCAAACAGCTCATTATCCAGGTAGGGTTTTTAAAATAATGAGCATTTTAGCAGCATAAAAGTCACCTAATACACAAATATCTATTAATCTATAAATCATTTCCTTCCTGAGATACTGCTTGGCAGATGGCTGTGGAAGAATCTTCCCTAACAGCTTTTAAAACAAGCAAAAGCATGCAAAATAGCAATTCAGAGAAAGCCAGAACTGAAGTGGTTTAGACTGAAATAGAACAAAGACATTTAATTTGTAGTAGTTCCTAAAGCTTTTTCCTCTTTAACTTTCTAATGTTCTCTCTAGTCCTATTCTGTTTTCTTTGTGAAACAAAAGCAATAAAAAAGTCAATTTATATATCCATATCATCATGGTACATATGAAAGGCCTTCTAATCGGTTTATGGAATTTTTACAAAGAAATTATCTATCTGGTACTTGTCCTGTCTAAATTAGGTCTAATTAGTGGTATTTTTTTCAAAATATTTACCAGATTATTTTTTTTTTCTAATACTGCTTGCAGGAAGTACTGTGTTCTTAAAAAACTGACATAGTTGTGTTTGTCAATATGTCAATACCAGAAATGAGCAATATTTTCACAGATTTACCCTATATTGAAAACCATGCATTTAAATATGTGTGATGTGCATCAAACATACATTCTGCTAGAAAGGTATTTCACTGCTAAGTGTTTACAGAGCATGTAAAGACAGTTGTTTCATGCAATCCTCCCCACACAGTAACATAGATTACAAAAAAGAAAAAGATTCAAAATATATGACAGGTAACTTGGGACTTCTCAAATACTTCTTCCAATTGTAAGCAATAATAATTATCTACAGTAACTAAGCTCATCACCCCTTTTTTTTTTAAATAAGGACATCTTTAAAGTGTTGACTTACTCTGCTAAAGCTGTGGTGCTGAAGGAATGATCCTTGAATGCTGAAACAGAAATAAGAAAACGTCAGCTGAAGTCAGCAAGGCAGGCAGGCTCCCTGGATCCTTCTCAGCCGTAGGAGCACATGCACAAACATGGCATTGCAAGGCAAGCCTCTGCGTGTTCACCACAGTACCTTCGGCTGCTTTGCACATGCTCACAATCGAGGAACCAGGGGGATCAGCCCTAAAACGGTCACAAAGCCCCCCCAGCAGCGCCTTCTATTAATGCAGGTGGTCTGTAAAGCTCAGAAAGGCAGCGTTTTGGTTTTTATGGCTATAACAGTGTTGCTAACAGAGGCTTAGCTTTACAGACAAGTGTTTGTTATTCTGCCCTTTAAACGTTTGTTGTGTGTAAGTGGCTCATCGAACACAGTTGTTCTTATTACTCAGTCAGGGTTTCTCAGCTTGATTTTGTTTGGGTTTTGTGGTTTGGTTTTTTTTCTTCTTGTTTGGTGGTGTCTGACATACTCAGATCCTGGCCAAACCCCAAGGGAATCTGATAAAATAACCTAGCAGAATGGGCAGTTCAAGTAGCAAAAGGTCATTAAGCTAAAAGCAAGCAACGGATGAAACCATTCCTCTGAAAGGAATAGGTTGTGGTGGTCCTTCAACAAAATGTTTCAGGCATAATGTAAAACACTCAGGGTCAGTTCCAGCTACTTTAAATTGCTGGGTTTGAGGCAGGGGAATTCCCCCTCAAGCAACAGCAGCCGCTCCTGGATCACCCTGAAATCTTACAGCAGCAGGGGAAAAAAAAAAAAAATAAAAACATGTATTTCAGTGCTACATACCAGAGCTGGGGTATTTTTTTGTTTGGGTGGGAAAGGAGAAGACAACGCAGACAACAGCGTTTGTGACAATGGCAGCTCCTTGCAGACGACAGCAGCAAGCGGAGCAGTGCCCCGCAGCAGCGCATCCCCCTCCCCGCAGCAGCGCATCCCCCTCTCCGCAGCTTCTGCCGCTGCCTGAGCTTCACGCACAATTCCCAGGAAGCAACAGCAGCAGAAGCCACAGCAATGACAATTTCCCTACTCTCAGCAGCAGCACGAACAGTACATCTGAGCTCCAGGGTTTCCCAGCCCTCCTACCTGCTCGGACACAGTATCTCGCTCTTTTCTTTCCCTTATTTCTGTATGCGTGTGGTATTTGATTATTATTTTATTTTGTATCACGGCAAAAACAACTTGGAGATTAGAAAATCACAGCCAGTCTGGAGGGGCTTCTCCCCTACAGATTAGCAGCTTTTGTGAAGGAAGGGTAAACAAAAAATGCTAATTTTAAAGGTAGCTTATAAATCTTGCCTTAGACCTAGGGTTTTGGGGTTTTTTCCTCTTTGTTTGCAGTTTCTTAGGTCTTGATTGTTTTTCTAATTGTAGGAGCACACCTGAACAAAAGGTGCACTTCTAGCTGTGGCAAACACTCAATTCACATGCTTAACAAGTAGAGTGCCATTCAAAAATCTGATACTGTTTTTTATAAATATATCCTAGAATGCTTAAGTGATATCGATATTTAACAGTTAGGCTAAGTTTACAGCTACCATTTCAAATGCATAATGGAGGATATTTTTTCTCACAAAAACACATCGGAAAACATCACAGCTTAGAGCAGAGCTTAAAGAGAGACTATTTATCCCCACTTCCCTATGTGCACCCACAAAAGAACAAAGATCAAACACAGAATGCTCTTGTAAATATGACTTCTCCATTTCTACGGGCAAAAGTTAAGGGTGATAATTAGCAGTGAATTGCTAATTGATGCCCTGTGCAAACATACTGCAGAGCTTGGTTGTTATTACTAGTAACTGAACGTGATTGAAGATCAGTTTGTAAAGCAGGGATGCTTTGGACTGAGACCAGGTTTAAAATGTCATGGCTTTTCCATTGTTCATCTGAACTTCAGAGCTATACAGCTAAATATAGGTAAAGTAGGTAAAAATATGTAAAAAAAAAAAAAAATACAGGTAAAAATAGGTAAATCTATTCCAGGCAAACACTTTACGTTTATTTCAGGTCACTTAAAAACTTCCATTTGTTCTAGTGGTGGTGCTCCAACGGTATTACTGAAATCACTTCTTGTAAAGCTGGAAAATTATTAAATAAGAAGCAAATTTCACAAAAACCAGAATAGTATTAATAAATACATTACTAAAACCAGGATCCTATTTCAGAGCCAATCTCACAGGCTTGGCCTGATCTCCCAGAGAGCCATCCTGCTCCTGGGGAAACTACAGTAGACTCACCCTAACTTCTTTCCAGAAGAAAGCCATTTCTCTTAAGGGGCAAAAGCTTATTTCACCACTAGCATTGACTCAGACCTGCCAGCTGAGCCTGCTTCCTTCCACCTGCTTCCTATCCATGTGCTTTGGATGAGACTAGGGATGGCAGAGAGGATTTATTCTGCCTTACAAGGGAGAGCCAAAGGTGCTTGAACCTGCGCCTCTGTTTCCCTTTAATTCTGAGGCACAAGGAAAACAATACTGCTATTACCTCCTTGTTTTCAATAATGATGATAGAGTCACTTAGGCCTTTCATGTTAGAAAGCATCACTCTTCAACATACTGGAATTCTCAGTACCAGATAGATTTCAGATGCCATGTCAGGTCCCTCATCATCCTGAAGTCCCAGTGAAATGCTACACCTCTGTATAAAGTAAGCTTTGGACTTCACCACTGACTAGCACTCATATTTTGAGGGCTATATTTTTAAGTCACTAAAATATGTATTTCTAAAATACTGAAAATAAAGGCTTTTTGATCAGTTTTTCCTCATTTATGCCAAACAGTTTAAGTAATTAATAATTTTGCAATACCATATCTATGGCAAGACACTTCGGTTAAGAAGCTTCACATTTTATACCCAATTTTCTCTTTACTCTCATTTGCAGACTGCTGATCAAGCTAACATAAATAGCACATCAGCTCTCACCTGAAAACAAAAAAAAATGTCAGGGAACTCCAGAGGAAACATCTACATATATTTTGGAGATACTAGGATTCAGAAATAAGTTTCTGTTCACTACTGAAAACTTGACTAATCCTATTTATGGCTGACAAATAGATAGGCATAGAAACTCCATTCTTTATTTGGTTCATATCCTCAAGAGAATCACTGCTAGGTCAGGAGAAAGATTTAAGCAGGAATCATAGATCTTCCAACTCAGTTTTGCATGTAATAGAGTCATATTCAATATAAATGATACAACCATCATTTCAGAACAGCATTAGTTGGCATTGTAAACTTGTATTAGGCAGTGAATGTTTTACAGAGATAGAGTGTGGGCTTGTTGCAAAAGAGAGTCAGTGAGACAAAAATTGGCAGAAGTAGTTCCAACTTCAGAACAAGAGAATGAAACAATCAAGAGCAAAAGGGCAGTAAAAAAAAAAAGGAGAAATAGTGAAGCTTGCAAATCTACAGTTGTCTAACTGACCACAAACAGACTGTGTCAGCTTGGCTTTACCTGCAGAACAGAAACTGCCTCCGTTTCCAGAATTTGCTTATCTCAGTGACTATGTTTTCTTATGGGAATTTCTTACTCAGATAAATTAGGCCTTTCAGTCTTAACTACAGAATAATGAAGAATTTTTATTGGGAAGTAAACTGTATTTTTACATAACTGTTTAGAGGGAGAATTACATATTTACAAAGAACTCTCAACTCTCTATGGTTCTGGGAAAGTTAGTATTTTTTCATTTAATACCTGCAATCTAATGACAAATACAATGCAATCCTACAAGGTGTGATTAGCATTTATTGCAAGACTATCTTCTTTCTCAGACCAAAGTGCTTGTGCTGAAATTGCTGCATCAGAGGCAATTACATTTTGTGCTATGGTTGGGCCGTAGAGGGGAGCTGCAGAGACTTTGTGAAGGGACATGAGAGATGTGGCATGACACTCTGTGTCTGAGGAGAAGCCCAGGGTAATTCCCCCCAGCTCTGGGAAGAAGTTACTCATGTTCCACTACCCAAATAAAGGGGAAATTGGAATGATCTGTCCAATACTGCATCTCTGGATGAAGACAAGTCATCCCTGTCAGAACTAGCTGAGCTCAGAGATTCCTAAAACTATTGAGCAAATTTGTTTGCCTCAGAGGATGTGTTTTCCTGCTGTGTAGCAATACCACAAAGTGCTCCAACAGTCCTTCATCTCCTCAGATTGTGCCAAGAAGGCGACACACTCCTGTCACATGCTTTCATGGATAAAATACATTTGACTCCACCAAGGGGCAGATTAAATATGCTTGATTGTCAGGCCACACTTGTATTTCTGAGGTTATGACAGAATACTTTTATTTAAGCAGAAAAGAAATGGAGGGACTCTGCAGTAACTCACCTCTGACTTGAGCAGTCTGTTCCCTTCCAAAACACAGGGCTTTCTCTCAGGGTAGGAGCAGCAATCATGCTGCAGCAAAATGTGAGCGCTGTGGATTGTCCCAGTGCTTTGTGCTTCCTCCAGAAGTGACCCTACAGGATGCATTTGCTATTTTCCAGTCTGTAAATCTCACCAAGGAGCTGCCATGTGAGAGCAAAGTCACATGCCTCTTTCCTGTAGTGGTAAATCCTGAATGTTACACTCTGCAGCTCAAAATATTCATGTGTTCACTGACTCTCTTTCTTACCATGGAGTCTGCCTTTTTATGGGTAACATTCTCAGAGACATCAGAGGATATCTTAAAGACAAATGGAACTAAAATACAGCAATTTCATGTAGGAGATGATGAGCATGCAGTCCTGTTTCTATTATTTTCTCGGTGACCTAATTAGTACATCATCTGAGTGAGAGGACCTGGGGGGAAAAGCATTCAGCTGATCTGGCTGTATGTCTTAAAATGCAGAGCCAAGATTGTGAAGGAAGAGACTGGAGCTGAGTCAGTTGTCATAATCCCATCCAGGGCAATTCCTTGAGGCATATATATGTTGGACTGGATAAAAATTTGTGCAACTTGACAGACCTTCAGGGTCGTATTTTCCAGAAGCAATTTGTTGAGCAAACTGCACACGCACAAGCTCCCTTACTCAAGCCTTCTAAGCAGTGGGACTATGAACCCCACAGGCATCCCCACATTACACTCAAGTTTGCACCAGTTGTACATCTACCATGCAGTTCAAAAGGCACAGCCATACATCAGTCAGACCCCAGCTCTTTGAAAGGGAAAAATATCATGGAACTGCATAATTTTGTGCAGACTGGAAATTCTTACTTGGGAATCACTTCAATGCCATCACTTCAGCCCATTTCTGCAGCTCAGGTGCACTGGCCCTGACAATGAGGAAACCTCCCAAGAACAGGGGTAATCACAGGGGCAGGGAGCCCCCACTTAGCTACTTGCTGGAAGGCTACACTGCTTGTTGGTGCCCTGGTTAATTAGCAAATGCCTACTTCATACAGCTCTGCTGACTTGAGGAAGGGTGCTAAACTTGAAATGCAGAACTGTGTCTCTAATTTTGTTGTTAAAGAACAAGCTGCTTTAGGAAGTCCCATCAACTCTGCTGAAAATCTCTTTAGAGATGCCCCAGAATCATTATTCAGCATGCACTAGGCTGCAGGAATAAACCCAACTATGCCAGTCAGACTGGTGCTAGTGACTGAGCCATTAGAAGCACTAAAACTTGCTTGGCTGCAGTCATCCACTGACAATTATTTAATACTGCCAGAGATGACAAACCTATTTCCAGCAGATTTACACCAAAGCCAGGCAAGACTCAACCATGGCACTAATTCAAAACCACTTTTTCCTCTGAGCATTGCAAAATGGGGAAAAATACACACAGACAAACACCTATAATTCTACTGAAGTGCCCAGAAGGTTTCAACAGTTCGCTGCATCTAAAAGTAAATATTCATATTTAAGAAGCATTGATCTTTGCCACTACTTACTTAAGTGGCCAGAATGACTTTTCTGAATTAATTTATCTGCTTCGTGTACCTGAAATCTCACCATGTTCCTTTTTTGGCTTGTGACAGTGGGAGGAGAAGAGAGGTAAATAGGAAAGTCATTGTAAAATAATACTTCTTCCCTAGAGCAGAGTATGTCTGTGTTTAGATAATGCCCGCAATTGTTTGTATGGTTTGGGTTTGGTTTTGTTTAGTGGGTTTGTTTTTGTGGTGGTGGCTTTTAAAACCAGTGTTCCCTCCTTTTTGTCCAAGCTACCTAATAATGCACATTGATGCCAGGTTATGTTCCTCCTTTATATTTCAGTCTGATTAGTTTAGAGGCCTAAAAATGGAAAACATTTTTTTTTATTAT
>JANHGL010015836.1:0-21996 GCA_024611195.1 Ceyx melanurus | reverse complement strand
GACAGGGACAAAGCCTGGGACATGGACTGGGTCACCGGGGCACAGACTGAGAGACAGGGACAAAGCCTGGGACATGGACTGGGTCACCGGGGCACAGACTGAGAGACAGGGACAAAGCCTGGGACATGGACTGGGTCACCGGGGCACAGACTGAGAGACAGGGACAAAGCCTGGGACATGGTCTGGGTCACCAGGGCACAGACAGAGGCAGGGACACAGCCTGGGACACAGGGACAGGGCAAGAGGCAGGAATTAGCTCTGGGATGAGGCTCAGGACACAGGGACAAGCCCCAGGACAAGGCTTAGGCCATGGAGCTGAAGTGTAGGTAGCAGGGATGAGACCTGGGCTGAAGCTCAGCTGGTGGGGATGAAGCCCAGGAGCTGTCAGTGAATTAAAGCAGGTTTTAAGGCACAGAATCCCAGTAGCTGGCAGGACAGCTCTGTGTTCCTCTTGGGAACATCATTAGGTGCAGAGCAGACTCAGGGCTGGTGGCTGTTGTGAGTAACTCTTGTGATGAAAGTCCAGAAGACAAAACAAACAATCATTTTCCCTGACATCACTTGCCAGCAAACAAAACTGTCATTCTTCCTGTATTTTGATAGTGACGTAGATCATCAAGAAACAGACAGGGTTGGCATCCATGAGCAAATATGCCAGCTGCTGATTCCCATCCGCACACCCCTCCCTCATGGCCTTTCTGAGGAAGAAAGAAAGCTTGGCCTGGCCCAGCTGCTGGAGAGGCAGGTACGTGTGAGGCAGGTGAGCACCAGGTCACCTGGTGCCACTGGGAAAATTCAGTTCTTCCTGTATTCTGGTGTACATGGTGTTGGGAGGGCACCTTGTTGTTTGGTCTGTGCTTGGTTGCAGAGCTTCAGTGGGAACACTGATTTTAGAAGCCTTTTGCACATCCTGAGCTTCCTGGATCTCCCACCTTGCACCATCATCCATCCATCCATCCATCCATCCATAGAATCACAGACTGGTTTGAGCCAGAAGGGACCTCCAGAGCTCATCTAGGCCCACCCCTCTGCTGAGAGCAGGGACATCAGCAGGTTACTCAGAGCCTCATGGACCCTCAAATATATCCAGGGATGGGGTCTCAGCCACCTCCTGGGCAACCTGCTGCAGTGTCCACCACCCTCATGGGAAAGAATTTGTTTCTAACATCCAATCTAAATCTCCTCTAGTTGAAAAACATTACCATCCATCCACCCACACACCCATCCATCCACCCATCCCCCCTTGGATCCAGCTGGGGTTTGCAGGCTCTTCTCCTCCCTCGCTGATGAGAGGGATTCCCCTTTCACAAAGCCAAGGTGGGGGAAAAGAAATAACGTCCCCTCCCTTTGTTTACCTGGCCAACTTGAAACACCCTTTCCCACTAAGTGCAGTCTTTTATCTCCACTTCTTGGCCTCGTGGGTGGTGCAGATGTGCAGCTCCTTTCCAGCCCTGGTGGTTTTCAACTCTTTGTTGTTGTTGTTGATGGGGTGGCAGGTTTGGCTTTCCCACAACGTTGATAAAATAAAATCACCCACCCAAATGCATCTACTGCTTAAAAATGATCTTGCCCAGAAAAATAAATCACCTGTCTACCGTTGCATAACTCCTGATGGCAGCAGAGTGGGACAGCAGAACAGCTGGGAGCGAGCTGGTGACAACCAAATGGTGCCACTTGAGAAGAACTTCACTTGTGTTCTGGATCTTACATCCCATATTATTTTTCATAGAATCATGGAATGGTGGGGAGGGGAAGGAATGTCTGGAGATCATAAAATCCAACCCCCCTGCCCCTCCCAGAGCAGGGTCACCCAGAGCAGGTCACCCAGGGACAGATCAAGGTAGGTCCCCAGAATGCTCCTGAGAACCGTGGGGCCCAGAAGCATCAGGAACAGGGTGAAAGCTCCTTTGTTCCAGGTTTTTAAACTCTGCACAGAAAATCAGTGTTAGTGGGCATGGGGTTGTGTTTGGTTTCTTCTTTTTTCCTTAACTGCCTAAAGCTTTTAAAGAACTTCACCTACCTACTGCACTGATATGGAAAGGATCTGTCACTGTGTCATCAGCTTTGGGGCAATTAATCTTACGGAGGAAGGAAGCTCTTCTCGATTAGCTGAAAGCCAATAGCTGGGTTTTTATCAGATTCTGGGGAAGGCAGCAGGAAGCTGAGGCTGCTGGAGAAGGGAGGGTCACTCCTGGAAAGTGTGCACGCCCAGGTTAATAGGGAGCAACTGCAGCTCCAGCCTGGCACGACCTCATGGGGAGAAGCACAGAGAGCAGACGCCGCTTCTTCCTTTAGTGATGTTATGACAAATATTTTTATTGCATCTTTAACAGCCCCTGTTACATTTGTTCTTTGACCTTTATCTCCAGAGTACTGAAATAAACCAGATCCTGGGAACGGTGTGTACAAGGACACTGTGTCATCCCTCTCTCCTAAGGAGGGAAAAGAGGAAATCTCCTGGTGGTTAGGTGCTCGTGTTCACAGTGAGGCCGCAGCACTAACCCTCCAGTGTGCAGCCAGGTGTTGGGCCTGGACTGGCCAACAAGATCTGGAAGACCGACAAGATCTGGAAACTCTCAGCCTTTCCTCACAAGAGATGTCCCAGTCCCTTCAGCATCCTCACAGCCTGTGTTGGACACTAATATTTCCCTGTCCCTCTTGAACCACCAGAACTGAACACAACACTCCAGGTGTGACCTCACTAGTGCAGAGTAGATGGGGAGGAGAACTTTCCTCGACCTGCTGGCCTGTTCTGAGTTTCATACCTCACTTTCCCTCAGAGCTTTGTTGATAGAGATCTGCTTTTCTCAACATAGCCAGGGGGGTCACCTGCAGCCAGCACTTTGGAACTGACAACCCTCCAAGTTTCTGTTTGTAGAGTAGCCTCACCTGCCCGTGTGCTCAGCTCCCTGCAGCCCCTGGGCACGGGAATAGCTCCTCAGCTCCACCAGCCCCAGTGCCCCTTGGGCACTGGCACCAGCCCTGCTGAGCACACGGTTCAGCTCCAGACGGGCTCTGCCCCAAACGTGCCATGGGCTGGTTGTGGTGCCCGTGAGCCAGTCGAGGAATGGGGTGCTGGAGCTCAAGTGTGTTCCCAACCCCCTGCTCCCACCTGGAGGGGAACTGGGGTCCTCGGCTACCCCCAAAGCCTGACTGGGGGAAGACTGCGTGGGGGCATCTTCAGAGAAGCTGCTGTAATTAATTACTCGCGGAAAGAGCCCAGAGTGTGCGGGTCCGGGGGCGTGGGGCCACGGGGGAGATGAAAAGGGGTGAGGGGCCAAAACCAACAATCCCCCCGAGGCTTGGAACTGCTCAGGTTTAAATATTCGGCGCTGCTGGGGTTGTTTTCTCCTGCCCTTTCTTCTCCTGCTGGGAGCTCTGCAAGAGCCTAACCCCGTGCTTGTCCTCGCTGCAGATGTCTGGAGATAGCTTAGATGATGGGAAGCAGCGATGATCTTCTTGACAAGGACTCCAAAAGGATCAATGCTGATCTCCAGCACCTCCCCAGAACCTCCCACGTCAAAGCCAGTGCTGCTTGCAGCAGCCAAAGTGTGGTGGACAGAGAAAGCAGCCTGAAAAAATAAGCTTGATTTGCTCCTCACCCCGAGCATGGGCTGGTTTTCTCCTGGGTACCACATGCTCCCCCAGCACAGCTTGGGGTTGGTGCCTTCTGTTTGTAGCTCTTGGCTCTGTGTGTAGCAGGTGGTGGCACTCTGGGGTTCTTTGAAGCTTAGATCTGTTCTTTGAAGCTTCGATCTGCGGAGAAGGACCTGGGAGTGCTGGTGCACAACAAGCTGCCCATGAGACAGCAATGGGCCCTCGTGAGCAAGAATGCCAATGGTCTCCTAGGGGTCATGAGAAGTGTGGCCAGCAGGTCGAGGGAGGTTCTCCTGCCCCTCTACTCTGCACTAGTGAGGCCACATCCGAAGTACTGGGTCCAGTGCTGAGCTCCCCAGTTCAAGAGACACAAGGAGTTACTGGAGAGAGTCCAATGGAGACTGCAAAGCTGCTGAGGGGCTGGAGCATCTCTGTGCCAGGCCAGGCTGAGAGCCCTGGGGCTGTTCAGCTGGAGCAGAGCAGCCTGAGAGGGAAGCTGAGCAATGCTGAGCAAGAGCTAAAGGGCCCCGGGGGGCAAGGGGACGGGACCAGAGTCTTGTCAGTGGTGCCAGGGACAGGACAAGGGGCAACAAGGGGCACAAACTGGAACCCAAGATGTTTTTGTGATTCTGTGATGTCCCTTTAGCTCAGCCAGGACCTCCAGGAACGCTCACAGGCTGCCCTTGAGGTTTTCTGTCCCTGAACTCTTCCTTCACCAGTGGCATGACCCCCTCTGCCTCTCTTAAAGCACTCAGAGCTCATCAAAACACCAAAGCCTGGCCTGCCATGGCAAGGGATTTCATTTGTGTGCCCTCTGCTCAGCTGCAGCTGGAACAGGGCAGGCAGTGAAGGTGTTGAACACTGCGTCCTGCCAGCACTTGCTGCTCAGACCTGCCCCTGCCTCCTGGCAAGAGAAGAGTGAGCTCCTCTCTGACTTACCATGGCAGCTCTGCCAGGGGCACCAGCAACGAGATTTCCTCCCAGGCACCTTTCCCTCCCCCCAGGCTCCACAGAAACGTTGGGAGTTGGTGACAATTGTGCTGAAAGCAAAGAGAAAAAGATCAACCAGCATCCCAGCTCCTTTCCACCGGCACCCTCAGCACGAGGGCTCAGTTGCTGTGGAGCTCTTGTCAGAGGTGAAGGGAGAGGTGTGTGTGGAGCTGGCAAGTAGCTCAGATGCTGCAAAGGGTGAAAAGATCAACCCCTGGTAGGGACTGCAACGGGGAGCAACGCCAGGTACAGGGAACCCTGGTGTCTGCCAGCAAACCTGGCTCAGGTGGCAGTGACACCGGAGTGTAATGCCCTGCTTTAGGCTGTTCTGCTTTTGACCTCCTTGCCAGACTCAGCTCAAAATACCTGGCCCAAAACTGGCCGGGAGAGAGTGGGAAGAAACCACTTCACCATGTGAGGAGCTCTCTCCTTGCTCCCTGAGCATGTCTCCTGCAGCTGGAGCTGTGCCATGCTGGCACCGGCCAGGGAAACCATCCGCTCTGCTGCTTCCCTTGAGTCCCTCTTCTTACCGTCTGCAAAACTCCACCATAGCCCCTCTGTCTGATCTTCTTCCAAGGTCTTGTGATGATTGTTCTCCGTGCCTCGCAGCTTTTACTGCTGCAGCCTTAGTAACCCTTGTTCATTAGCGTGGAGGATTCTCATCTCCTAAGACACCACATGACCCCAGAGGATGTCCAAAGCTTCTTGAGAAAGGAGTGAAAGCCAGGCTCTGAAATGACAGCTTCAATTTCTGTCCTGCTACGAGTGAGAACAGCACTAATTCTGTTCAGTGATTCTACTTTTCAGCTCAGCTCTTCTCACTCCCTGCCCTGGCTGCAGCAGCAGCTGTTGGCACAGGCAGTGGCTGCTCCCAGCAGTGGTAACACCCCATGGGCAGAGTCAGTACCAAGGGGTGGGGTGCAGCCCAAGGCCACTGCTGGTGCTTGTGCACCACGCTGGAGGTGCAGAAAGTGAAAGGTGGCACCTGCAGGGAAGAGAGGACAGAACAGGGGACACCAGACTGACCAGCAAGGGGTCCCAGCCCATATACATCATGTTCAGTGTTCAGCTGAGGGATCAGGAGGGTCTGCTCCCCCTCTTTCTGCCCTCTCATCCTGCTTTGCCAGCTTTGCTTGGCTCAGCTCAGCTCCCTGTTTCTTCCTTGAAGCACCTGAGCTTGTATATATTTGTATATACTCCATTTTATTCTTATTATTTGCATGAAAGCTGTTCCAGTTCCCATTCCTAATCACCGAGCCTCTCTCCCTTACTCCCTTTCCCTTGGAGAGGGAGGGGGGGATGAACAGAAAGCATCTGCCAGATATTTAAGGGGTCGCCCTGCCCCTAAACTCGAATCCCATGTGACAAAACAACAACCAACAAATCCCCCTGATCTCATTTCTCCCCTTCCCCGGCAGGAACACGTCGTCGCTGTCGCTCTCGGTACCGCCCGGCGCTTCGTGCGGGACGGGGAGCCCCGGGGGGCGGCACCGGCCGCTCTGTGCGCCCTGCGCTTCGCTGCCGCCGCCTACGGCCCCGACTCCGTGCGCCTGGTGCCTGCTTATCTCGTCTTAGCCGAGGCCTCGGCTGGTGAGTATTGTCTAAATAGTAACTGCTGGCAAGGGCGAGACCTCCCCGGGGTCGGGTTTCTAGTGTCCTTTAGTGATTTATCAGGGAAGGACCAGCTCTGCCCGTGTCTCTCCCCTGCCCTCCCTCAAGGGCATTCCAGAGAGATTTGAGAAGTCACACACGCTCTGCAAACACACACACACACCCCCCTTTTCTGCGTGGGTCTGGGGAGAAAGAATCCCTCGTCGGTGATGAGAGATCAATGAAAGCAAAGAGATGTTTTCTCCCCCTACTACCCACAAGAGAAGCAGCGTGGAGAGATGTTCTCTACCTTTGTGGCTTCGTATTGCTCTGAAAAGCATTGAATTCCCGAGGGTGGTTGGTTGGGCTCTTATCTCAGGGAACCAACAAACATTTCAGAGGTTGCTGTGTCAAGAGGAATGCCCGGGTTCATTCATAAAACCCACTCTGCCTGCTATGGAGCTTTATGAAAAAGGCCAACTTAGGGCTCTGCCCACGGTGAAGAGGTAAAGGACCAAGAAACCACCATAATCCTCCCATTCCAGGAGGGCACACAATGCTCTCACTGCCAGAACTGAGCAGTCTCAGGGGCTGTCATAAATGGGATGGCAAGGGAAGGATAAAGATCCCAATGCCATGAGTAAGTCCAGTGTGATAATAGCATGAGCTGTTCTTGGCTGTCCATGGCTACCCTGCTTTGAACACGTGGCTCAGAGAGGGTGCTGCAGCCCCTCTGGCTTCTCCCGTGGCTCCAGACCTGTCCCTGTGTTAGGTTTTGAACACCCACCAGGCTGAGGGGCACTTGAGAGAGAAGTGGGGGATCCACAGACCAGGTCTCCAGCTCAAACCACAGCAGAGGGGAGAGCAGGCAGCGTGCTCTAAATTCCTACAGAAAAAGAAAAAAAATGCCTTCTTACTCTTTCATTTTCCTTTCCTTTCTTTTCCTTTCCTCCTGCTTCTTTCTCTGTGTCGTTGCAGGTGCTGGGGATCTTTCCCAGGCATCCACCTGTCTCTCCCGAGCCCAGTGGATTGTCCTCAGCACTCCAGGCTGCAGTGTTGCTGTTCAGGCTGAACTACAGCTCAGCCTGGGCCTCTTCTGTGTGGCCGAAGGAAACCTGGAGCAGGCTTTATATCACCTGGCGACCAGTGTGAGCTGACCCAAATACAGAAACACTTCCACTTTTTCTTCCTTCTCTGACACTTCCAGATGGATCTGAACCCCCCTCCCAGCACAGCTGTAATCTTGATTTTAGGGTACATGTTACAAACTCTCCATCTGTGGCCATTCCCAAAGTTGGGGTTTACCCGGTGTCCTCATTCCCATGGCTTGACCCATTCCTTGTCTTCACTGCATCTCCTTCTAAATTTATCTCTCAGCTTTGTTAGGGTCTCGAGGAGAAGAGACATTCCTATCCCAAACTGGTGGAGTTCTTTTTTAGTCAATACATTGTATTTTGCCAGTCGTTTTCCTCAGTTTTTCTGTTAGACAGTTCTCCATCAGCTGGTGCTTAACAAATGCCTCGTTCAACTGGTTAAATAGGGATTTTCCCCCAGTTTGATCTTTTTTTCACCCTAGGAGCAGTTTGTCCCATTCAAAGTCGCCCTCGCCAGCTGTGTCCCTGAGGATGCTTCTCCTGTCACTTGATCCCCCAAAAGGCAGATGGACTCTGCCACATCCTATTTATGTCCCATGGAGACTAAATTTATCCCGTGCAGAGTGATGTATCCCCACCACTGTTGAATTTGATAGTGGCTTTGTGTGGGCATAAATGATGACACACGGATGAGGAGAATTAAATCCTTATTATAATATCTACGAACCGAGTCTTTGCTCAGGCTGTAACATTCCAGGACATTCCCCACTGTGCCGTTGAGCTTTTTAGGTACCTGGCGCCTGAAAGGGCATCAGGTAAAGGGATTTTTTTTGCTAATTAACGAGTTGCCAGTCTACATCAGAACAGCCCAAGACCTGCCTGAACTTTGGCTGCATGTCTGAGATCTGCTGAGAGTCACACGCCAGCTCAGAATAGCTGGAATGCACCGTTGCCTTCCCACTCCCCCAGCCCTACCGGGGTTTTCGGGGGGAGAAACGGGCACCACGGGCAGGGCTGCAGAGCTGGAAGGCAGCGTCAGGTTGGGGACTCAGAGCTGGGAGAGGAGGAGATGTGGGAAACCAGCCCCGTTCTTCGGCGGAGTAACAGGCTGGGAGAGGAACCCTCTGCCCTTGGGGATGTAAACCCCAAAACTCAGCTTTTTTTAGCACCACATTTTACAGTTGTAACATAGTCACACAGGAATGACCGGAATGCTTGAGATGTTATTAACCTATAATGAAAAACTGACCAGTGAATTTTTCCTTTTTTATTTTTTTTTTCTTCTTCTTTTGTCTTTTATAAATGCTCATTTCAGATTTACCTTGCGACTTCCACATTTGGGCTAAATTCTCTTGAGACCTCTGGAGGGTATTTCCACATGGCCAATGTGTTCTTTCGCCAGAACAAAGTGGACATAGCGAACTCTCTCTATGCTGAGGTTGGTAAAACCAAAGGTCATCCTCTATATATTTCTCAGGTTTTCCTTGTGCTCTTTCCAGTGTTGTTGTTTGTTGTGTTTTTTTTTCACCCTGTTTCTGGCTGCCTCAATAATGGCAAAGATATCAAGTGCCAGCGTTGCCTTTTAGAATCAATCCCAGCACCCTTTTATGTACTTTGAGTTAAACCCATAAGAGATCAGTTCTGTACTGGGTTAAAAGTTTCTATTCAAGTTCTCTTAAATTTGGGCAGCCAAATGGTGCTTAAAAAACCCCCACTTTGCTATCAAATACCCTGCACGAGAGGTTAAAGAGTGTCCCACGAGGGGAGAGGGTTACCAAGGGTTTTCCACGGCCAGGAAAGAGTCACTGGCATACAAAAGAGGCACGTAAAATTTACACCTAGAATCGGTGCAAAGTCACCCTGATAAGAGGTTGTCAGAACAGAGCAATCAAACACAGGGAGTAACAATTAGCTAATTGCTCTAATCACTGACAAAATACACCTTTAGTCTGATTTTTGAGGGGCCCCAGCAATGCTGGGAGGGCTGGAACCCCTCTGCTGGGAGGCCAGGCTTGGGGGGTTCAGCCTGGAGAGGAGAAGGCTCCAGGGGCTTTCAGGACTTGGAAAGAACCTGTGAGAAAAATGGGGTCAAGGGTTTTGAGCAGGACCTGTTGGGTCAGGACAAAGGGCTATGGTTTGAAAATCAAAGAGGGAGATTTAGACTGGAGAGGAGGGAGAGAATTTTGACACTGAGGGTCGTGCGAGCCTGGCCCAGGCTGCCCAGAGAGGTGGTGGCTGCCCCATCCCTGGCGCCATCCCAGGGGAGGTTGGGGGAACTCTGAGCAACCTCCTCTGGCTGCAGATGCCCCTGACCACTCTAAAGGTCCCTTCCACCCCAAACCAGTTCAGGATTCTATGTGGCAGCAGCGCAACCTTCCCCCACTTCCTTTCAGTTCCCCACTTAGCTGGATTTGTTCAAAATGGGATGAAAACCAATAGCCACCTGGAGAAACGAGCTCCCAGCTGAGCCTGCCAGTGAGAGAAGATCCTCCAGATCCCCGAGTGAAACACCCGGCAGCAGCGGTGGGGCCGGGCGATCGCGGGCCGTGTTGTTTACAGAAGGACAAACGGCTCCACTCGGCGTATTCATGCGAGTGAAATAATTCCTTTGCTTCCTGCTAGGTGACCAGCATCTGGCGTGCCTTTCTCCTGAGGTCACTGCAGGCACAGGAGCAAACTCAGGAGGCACGGGCGGAACCGGCCCCGTTGGACCGAGAGAAGGAAGGCGACGCGCAGCGGCTGAGTAAGCGCCGCTATCGCCGGGCCCCGCGGGGAGCTGGGGTGTGAAGGGCTCTGGGTGTCCTGAGGGTCGTGCTGATGGCCTCAGGACTTGGCGTGGGGTTTGCACAGAGCTGGAGCCACGGGTGTTTCTGAGGCTGAGACTCAGCAGCTGGTGCTGGATGAAACAACCGAGGCCGGTTTAGCAACGAGGGTGTTCAAGTGGAACCGCAGTTTTGCCCTTTTTTGTTTCCAGGCTCCTTTTCACAGAGCCCCAGGCAGTGACTTTAACAATGCCAGAGTCTGCCTTGCAGAGTTCAATTCCACTTCAGCATTCTCATTTCATAGACTCCTAGAATTGTTTGGGTTGGAAAAGAGCTTTAAGATCATGAAGTCAAACCATTAACCCAGCACAGCCAGGGCACCACTAACCCACATCCCTCAGCTCCACAGCTCTGAAACCCCTCCAGGGATCACAGGGTCTCCACCCCTGCCCTGGGCAGCCTGGGACAGCCCCTGACAACCCTCAAGGGCAAAAAATTGCTCCTCAGATCCAATTTAAACCTCCCCTGGGGCAACATGAGGCTGTTCCTCTTGTCCTGTCACTTGTTCCTTGGGAGCAGACCCTGACACCCCCCCTGGCTCCACCCTCCCGTCAGGAGCTGTCAGAGCCAGAAGGTCTCCCCTGAGCCTCCTTCTCTCCAGGCTCAACAAGCCCAGGTCCCTCAGCTGCTCCTCACTACACTTGTGCTCCAGACCTTTCCCCAGCTCCACTGCCCTTCTCTGGCCATGCTTCAGCACCTCTGCAGCTCCTTTGTCTTCATTTAATTAAAGAAACATTTCATCTCAGGCAGGCTTGCAGCTATGCCCTCTGGAGCAGTAGGACACAGTGGAATAGCATGTGTAGCTAATTTGGTGTATTAATCTGGAGAATACTCTCAGGATTGAAGCTGAGGAGCCTCTCACTGGGACATTAAGATGCCTGAGGCATTAGATAACATGCTGGTGTCGTGATACTACCCTGTACTCCACCACAGCCAGGCTGGACTCTGCTCTTTGTCTTTCTACTACCTCTGTTCATAGGAGTATTGTCGGGGAAGAGAAACACTTCAGGGAATCCCATCACCTGCTGCTGTTTCCATCAGTAGGAACCACCCCAAGACAGGGCTCTGTGATACTATCTCCAGTGTTCACAGACATATGAAAGTTGCATGAGGCTGTTATGACTTCAGACTGGGTGAAAAGATACCTGATAATGGGTGTGGAATCTGCATGGAGCTGGGATACCGTGTGGGGTTAAAACGCTTTGATGTCTAGAAGAGATAGTGGGATACTTTTGAATATATTATCTCACACATCCATTCCTCCATCCATTCATCCATCCATCCAACAAGATTCTTTCACTCTGGTGCAGCTGAAGACCAGGAAGCAGAAGGAATCCGGGTACTGACCAAGGTGTTAGAGGTCCGAGAGCAGGCACCAAAGCAGCAGCCTGGGGAGACTGCCAAGGTTCTGCAGGCCCTTGCCATGCGCTGGTACCTGACTGGGGATTTACCAAAGGTAAGCCTCCTCTGGAAGGACCCGGGAGGGTTGGCTTGTTCTGTTTCACCCCATGCCATGAAAACAGTTGTCTCTGTTCACCTGGCACCCTCTCACAAGCTGTACTCAGACACCAGGCCAGACGTTAGACAGCAAGCAAGACGTGGCCTCAAGTGTGTCTCTCTGCAAGACCTCAGAGTGCCCAATTCTCTCTATTAAAAATCACTGATTTTGGGGCAGTGTGAAGCACTGGAAATCAGAGTTCTTTGTCTGAGCAAAGCACTCAAAAGTAAAGTTTCTCCTGCGTCTGTTTTTGGTGGGTGAAAACACACATTTCTGATGGACCCTTCGTTATATCAGAAAAAAAACCTTAATGATGTGCATCAGTGCTGGGAAGACACAAAGAAATGAATTCACATTAGAAGAAAGGCAAAGCTTTCTAATTGTGAGAACACCCTGGAAGAGCAGCCGAGGGAAAGGAGGGATTTAGTCAACACAGCTGGTTGGAGGGTTGTTTTTTTTCCTGAAATAGCTTTGGGAATGTTCAGCCGAGCTGCTGTGTGAGGCAGGAGGTAACACTCTCCAGCACGGGGAGTCTGGGGGCACTAATCTCCGTCTGCACCACTGGATCCTCAGTATGGTATCTGCTGGCAGCTTTACTCTCTCCTGCAAAGCAGCTTGTCCAGGTCACCCTCTGGAGCGGGCGGCTGAGCGGCTGGAGCCTGGATCTGCTCCAGTGCAGCCAGCCCAGAGGGAGGCACCGAGAAAAGCCAAATTCCTAACAATTACCAAGTCCCTTGTGTTCGGTCGCAGGCCCATGAGGTGGGGGTGAAAGCCTTGGACCTGGTGAAACAACAGCCCCAACAGGACTCATCAGAAGCCATCGGTCATTTGCTGAAGTTGATTAACTCCAAACTTTCCAAGGCAAAATAAAGCATTTGCCAGAGCCAGGCATTGCTTACCTGCTGGCTGCCTATTGGACTGGGTTACAGCTGTTCAGCTGGGTTGCTGTAAACAATAAACATTCCAAGCCACAGGTCCTTTCTGCTGCTGCTCTTTCCCTGTGCCCCGTTCCCTCTCAAGGGGTTTGGAAAGTGAATGTTTTGGTAGGAGTTAAATTCTCACACGCTGCTCAACCTTGTGGCCTGTAATGGAACGAGAGTGTGAGGGTAGGAAACAAAAGCACAAGCAGCACACAACACATAAATTGTTACCTAATGATTGATGAGTAAGCAAACAGCCTCTTACGTCCTCACATTGTCCGGCCAGAAGCTGAGAGCAGCTGAGGTGTGTTTGTTACTGATTTCCTCAATTTGCTTTTCAGTTTGATGAGGGAGATGCCAGGGAGGGACACAGGGAAGGTCCCTGCACACCTACTAGAGGTGGTTGCCAACCCAGGACCCATCTGGGCTCAGCCAGGAGTTGCACCTCTCTGCAGTGCCCCTCCACCTCCCCAGCTACATTCTCCCTGCAGAGTCTCAGAGGTGTCTTGTAGCTCTGGGCACCGAGGGATTCATTTGTTCCACTTACAGAAGAACTTGCATCCAGGAGGGACCAAAAAAAGAGCGTGAGGAACGAGGCAGTCTTGAGGGAAAGGCTGAAAAGGGCAACGAGCTCCACTTGGAGCTTCCACCGCAGAGCAGACGTGGTTTCCTCATGTCTAGCCTCAAGAAGAGGAAGCTCCCTGTGCCACCCTGCACAGGGACCTCCACTGAGCACCCTCCTGCCCCACAGCTCCAGGGTCTCTCACCCCTGGAGAGCCAAGAGAAGACAAGGCAGAGAAGGGGGGTAGCACTTGGTGAAAGGCTCTCGGAGAAGGGTTGGAGGAGAGCAAAGGGCATGGGGGGCTGTGTGGTGAGCCGGGTTCAGCCGCTGGAGCATGTGATGGCCTCGCGCAACCGGGGGAGAGGGGAAGAGAAACTCGCCCTGCTGCTGAGGGCCTGAGCCAGGGGAGCTTTAAGCCTGAGATTAACTCTCATTTACTTCAGGAGGATTTACGAGCGTGTTTAATTGCCTTGCTTGCCTTGGGACCCGAGTCAAGTTTGCTCTTCAAACGCTTTGTCAAGCTGGGACCTGAGTGATTCGAAGGGATGGATGTTGCTAGGGAAGGGGAAGCCTCTGCTGCAGCCAGCTTTTCATTCCAGAGGGGTGGGATGGCACAGGTCAGGGTGGCAGACCTCGGAATCCTGCTATGGGAGATGCTGGTGGACACATCCACCCTCATCTGCTCTCCCTCTGACTGGGACAACCCCCCCATGGGGATGGCAGCTGCTGGCACTGTGCCTCAGGGCACAGGATTCGGGTCACCAGGGCCAGGGATTTGGATCTGCACTGGTAATCCCTTGGGATGCTCTGGAGCTCAGCTGAGCCTGCAGCTCCATGTCCCTGCTCCCAGCTCCTTCACAGTGTGCAAATTAACTCTGCACAGGGCCCAGCAGCTCAGGGAGCAGGGACAGACAGGCTCTGGTGAGGGAAACAATGAGAAGATGGAGATCAGTTTTGAAAGCTTTAGCAGATTTTACAAGAGCCTTTTCCAGCACACACAGTTCAGGGCAGCCCATAAACAGGAAAACCAACCAAGCAAAAATGCTGAAGTGACCAAGATCAGCATTTCTTTGCTGGAAGTGTTCAGACTTGCAGCAAAGACTGAGGTGCTCTTGGCACCTCATCAGGCCAAGGGAAAAGACAAACCTACCAAGAACCAGCAGCCATCACTTCCCTCTCTCCCAAGCTGGCGGCAAGAGGAAGCTCCATCCCAGAGCAGATCAATGGTCACAAGCAGAGCCAGGGGGGAAGTTCTGGAGTCCAGCAAGTGAGCAGGGCAGGTCAGCTCCAGCCAGAAGATCCCGAGGCCCCTCCAAACCCAGCACACCCCAGTTCCAGGAGAGGGAGACCAAAGCCCGTGGGAAGGGAGGGGAGAGCCCGGGCGAGGCGCAATGAAGGCGTATGGGGGAGCCAGCTGGGTTTCTGCATCCAGCCTGGTTGTTTGGTTGCACACCACCCACCTTCCTCTTGGCACGTGATTTTTTTTTTTTTTTGTTTTTATGGATTTGCTTTAAAAATAAAAAAACAACAAACCACCCCACGCAGGCACTCAGTGGGTGCCAAGCTGCACAGAGCCCCCACATGGGGCAGGGGAGAGGATTTTTTTGTCTTTTAATTTTTCACTGCCTCCCTCCCACTTTTCTTTCAAGTGTGGTCAAGTGTAATCATTTCTAAACCAGACAAATAAATTAAAAAATAATACTATTTAAAAAACTGCCTGTGGCTTTGGGAATGTGCCAGTCTCTGCCCCCCCCCCAAGCTGGGCATGGGAAGAGGGGAAGATTTGCGTTTAGGGTTTTTCTATTTTTTTTTTCTCCTTTCAGTTTTGTTTTAAAAGGATAATAGCTGTCTGGGGGTTTGGGGAATTTTTTTTTTTGTAGGGTTTTTTCTTTTTTTTAATATACTACAGCCTGGAACTCAGTGCAATGGATACAACTACAGTGCAGGTAATGACTATACAAAAAGGCATCCTGACCTCTCAGTCGCTCTAGAACCTCTAACCTCTGCCTTTGTACCTTTTTTTTTTCTTTTTATCTTTTCTCCTCTTGTATACATTATACAGTGTGAATATACTCCAGGAATATTTACAGTACAACGTTGCTCATCGAATCAGAACCGCTATAACTTAAACATCTACTATTAACAACCATTGAACAAAAATATATATAAATATCTTCCAGTCTATACACAGAGCAGGGAGCGGAGGAGTCCGCATGACGATGGAGGCGAGGGGGTGATGAGGAGGAGGAGGAGGAAGGGGAGAGGGGGGGTTGCTGCTGTAGTGTGTTGGTGCCGGGTCCCGCTGTCGTCGGGCAAATATTGCCAAGATTAAAAACCACAAGAGATTCTCCCTCCCCTCATCCCCTTCCCGGCTGGAGTTCAGGTAAAGGAAGCGATGCTCACAGCCAGCGCCGGGATGTCCATCTGTCCGTCCTCAGAACCAACACCACCCCACACACACATCCCCCCTTTTTCTCCCCAGGTCCATGAACCTGTGAGGGGGGTGGTGGGGAAAGTAAAAGAAAAAATAAAAAGCAGGCTGCTTTAGAAACAAACCAACCTCCGTGTTTTAAAAAAAGAAAAATCGTTGGTTTAAGATTTAGTCGATTTACCTGATTGTTGTTGTTTTTTTCCTATGATTAGAATGTTAAAAAAAATAAAATGTTTCCAGCTTTAAAAACCTCCCACTACGTGATCTCCTTAAACCACCTATCGCGTCGGTAAAAAGGGAACGAGGAGCGGCAGAGGCCCCGAGGTTGGGATTTGTGTTTCCAGCCCCCCCCCCCCAAAATCTTTGAAATCCTGGACGCGAAACCAGCTAAAAAACAACCAACCCCACCCAAAAAATAAAATAGTTCCTAGCAGGAAATAAAATAAAATTAAAAAATAGGTCAGTCTGTCCCATACAAACCAGGAGAGGGGGTCTGGAGAGGGGAGGAGCCCCCAGCAATCTCCATCCTGGTTTTCTGTACAAAGCGGGTTGAAGAAATAAAAGCCAAGGAGCTCAGGAGAAGGTGGGTGGGTGGGTGTGGCCGTGGGTGGGTCACACCTGGGAGTCGGCACCCAAGCTGTGGAACTCGTCCGGGGTTTTGTCGCTCTGGCTCCCGCCCCCCTGCCGGAAACCAGAGGCGATCTCGTCGAAGGTCCGACCCTTCGTCTCCGGCACCTTGAAGTAGGTGAAGATGAAGAAGAGGACGAGCAGCACCGTGAAGATGATGAAGACGTAGGAGCCACAGAGTTGCTGGGAAGGAGGAAAGAGGAGGAAAGGGTGAGGGTGCGGATGGAGATGGTGCTGCAGCACCAGTGCCAAGCCTGGTGTACGGCCTCAGGACCATCTAGGGATCATCCTGCCACCACAGCACCATCCTGGCTCCCTCCAGAGAGAACCTCTCCTTGGATGGGACCCCATAAGGGCCATCGAGATCATTCAGATCCTGGCTCCCATCTTCTTCCCTCAGGGCTTTCACCCAACTGCACCAGCCCAGCCCAGGTTTTGGGGCTGAGACAAATCTCCCAACCCAACAGTATGGCTCACGCAGCACCAGCCCCGTTCCCACTGTGAGACCAAGAGATGATTACCGCGATGTACTGGAAGCCCATGCCCACAATGAAGTTGGAAGTCCAGTTGGACAGCCCGGCAACAGCGAAGGCAGCTGGACGAGGGCCTTGGCTGAACAGTTCTGCCACAATAAACCAGGGGATGGGGCCCGGGCCGATCTCAAAGAAGGCCACGAAGCCAAAGATGGCCACGATGCTGAGGTAGGACATCCAGGGCATTTGGTCCTAGGGAAAGAGAGAGAGAAGGTCAGCTCTGTGAAGGGAGATGGAGCATCTGGCCAGCCCAGATGATAAGATGGCCAAAGCAGCCGTGAGGTTTCTCTCCAGATTGAAGACTGGGTTTCTGGGTCCTCCAGAGAGATGTGGGCAGCAGGGACAGCTCAGCCATCACCTCTAAGAGTGCCTTCCTCCAGTCCCTTTCCTACCAGACCTCCTCCTCCAAGCCTCCACACCAGGGGCCAGTGTGCAGGGCCTCCTCCCTGCCCCCCCCATGCCCTCCACACTCCTAACTCACCAGCAGCGTCAGGGCGATGGTCATGAGCACCGCACAGCCCGCCATCCCCGCCAGGCCGATCAGGTGGAGGGTCCTGCGTCCTGCTCGTTCCACCACGAAGAGCTGTTGGATGGAGACAGGCGTCCATCAGCACACGTCCAATATGGACGACAGTCCCCATCTCTCCACCTTCCCCAGTGGACCCCAAACTCACTGAAACGACTGTGAAAGCCGTGTTCACCACGCCGGAGCCGATGGTGGCGTAGACAGGCTGCTCCACACCAGACTTCTCAAAGATGCTGGTGGAGTAGTAGAAGACCTACAAAAGACAGGGATGAACATGAGGAAAAGACATCTTGGAGACAGCAGGACCCGAGTTGTGGGTGAAACAAGCAGAGCCACAGCAGGCAGGTCCCCCTAAAACTCACTGCATTGATGCCAGAGAGCTGCTGGGACAGCTGCAGGACGATGGCAATGAGGATGGGCTGGCGGTACATGGGGGAACGGAAGAGCTCCATTATGGTGACCTTCTTCTCCCTCATCATTTGCCTGCTCTCCTCCTTCATCTCCTGAAGGTCACTGCTGACATCCGTCGTGCCTCGGAGCTTCTTGAGGACTAAGTGGAAGAGGTGGAGTCAGGAGCAGCTGAGGACTCTCCTGCGTGGCCGGCCAAGCTGAGGGACGGGGTCACTCACCGCTCTTGGCTTTGTTCTCCTCGTTGCGGTTGATGAGGAGGAATCGGGGGCTCTCGGGGGCGAAGGGCAGGATGATGCACTGCAGCAGTGCTGGGACAAAGATGAAGCCCAGTAGCAACGGCCAGAGAGAGTCATTTCCCATGATCAGGTCCAAACCGAACACCTGAGGACGAGAGGGGCTAAGAAATCCTTTTCCAGCCTAAGCTCCACCCCACCAGGGGTTCTCCGGCGCTCACCTGTGCGATGAGGATGCCCAGCACGATGCCGAGCTGGTGGAAGGTCCCCAGGGCACCCCGCAGAGCGGTGGGTGACACCTCGCCCACGTACATGGGCACGAAGCCAGTGGTGAGGCCGGAGTAGAGGCCGATGATGAAGCGGCCGAGAATGAGCATCTCGAAGGACAAAGCCATCTTGGAGAAGCCCATGAGGACGGCGGACACGAAGGCGAGAATGTTGGACATCAGCATGGAGTTGCGCCTGGGGAGGGAAGAGAGGAGGACCACGGGGGTCATGGAGGTGTTGGGAGAACGGCTCTTGGCAGGAGAGAGGTGCCCAAAGCCACCCTGCAACACCGGGGTGTGGTGGGGCTGCCCTGCTGAGGTGCACCAGGGGTCCCCCCCGTGCTCGGCGCTCACCGTCCAAAGCGATTCACAAAGAGCCCCACGGAGAAGGAGCCGATCATGCCTCCGACGGAGAAGATGGCGACGGAGAGGGACCAGAGCGTGGTGAGGGTGGCGGAGCTGATGGGCTCCTCGTATCGGTACAGCCACGTGCGGTTGTAGAAATCCTCAATCACCTGCAGGAGAAGAGGCAGGGAGGGGAGGAAACAAAGCCACGGGTGAAAACCATCCTGACTTCATCCGTGCCACCGGCATTACGAGTCACCCAGCCACCCTTGGCCGGCAAACGTGGCTCACAAGACGATGCGTCACGGGGCCGGGAGCGGCTCAGCCGGTGGCTCGGCTCCAACCCGAGGGAGGGAACCTGATGGGATGCACCAGGGAAATGCAGCCGGACGGGTTCTGCTCTGGCCCTGCCCAGAGAGCCACGGCGTTCCCAAAACGCCTCCGTGGGGTGGCCGCAGGGAGGTCATGCTCCTCCCCAGGGCACGGCCAGAGGGCAGAGCCACTGGAGGGAGGTGAGGAAGACAACAGGGTCATGGGAGCAGCTGGAGGTGGACGGGATCAATTCCCACCCACCTGGACACTCCCTTCGGCTTCGAGGGTTTGGTTTTTTTTTTTAATTTTACCTGCCCTGCAATATTTTCCTAACGCAACACTTCTGGAATTCTGCAACCCCAACATCCAGCTTGGTTGCAATTTCCACCTTTGCAAAACACCCCTTTTTTTTCTAATTTATTATTATTTTCCAAGCCAGCCACTGCTAGAAGGTTCAAGGAAGTTATTTAAAGGCCACAAACATCCAAACCAAAAAAGGCAACAGGCTCGATAAGGTGCCCGACAGACCCCAGGCTGGAAGGAACAGAGATTTCCTGCAGGCAGGGGAAGCTCCAGCACCTCAGAGGCCTCCTGCTCCGAAGGATTCCACACGTGCCTGACACAGCTCTGGCACAACCACCCCTCTCTCCCTACTCTCCCCATCTCTCCAGGCACAAATGGGAGAGACACACCCCACACCTCGAGAGAAACTTCAATTATGGGGTGATTTCTTTAAGCTGTTCCTTTTCCAAAGCCCCTAAACCATCAGGATTTCCATATTTACATGTTTTCTTCTTCTGCCTCCTACTTCACCCGGAGGTTTTGATACTCTGGGGACTTCCAACCCAAATTATTCCAATATTCCCCTGTTCCTAACATCACCCCAATAATTATTTGGAGAAGCCAAGCTCATGCTCTCAGTGGGGGTGAGGTGCTGCACACATCCCCCCAAACCTTGCTCCAAATTCCTCCCTGCTCTTCCCAAAGCCTCCAGCTCTCTCCACTGGGAGCCAAAAAAAAGAAACTCAGCCCAAGTGACCATGGAGGCCTCGGGGCTGTCCCAGCTGCACTGGGCTGTGGCTTATCAAGAATTTAAACCCAATACTCCTCTCCCATCTTCCTTTTCTCTGGAGAAAAAGGATGGATGGAAAAACCTCGCCAGGAGAGGAGTCGTGGGAGGGGAGATGAAAAATTATGAGTTTAAAGAGAGAAGCATGAAAACAGTAATTGCATTTCCTTAAAACTGGAGGGGTTTTCCCTTCTCTCACCCTCACTGCATCTCAGCCAAGTGTCTCCTGCACCCATCTGCATCCCAAGACCAATCCTGAGCCTGAACTTATCCCAAGGGGACCTCATCCTGCACCCCAACACATGCCCATCCCAATCCCAGTGCATCTCCATCCTGTACCCTGGTGCCCCCATCCCAGTCCTGCACCCCGAGGTGCATCCCCAGCACATCTCCACCAACAAAGGTGGGATGAACCCCCAATTCCCAGAGGATCCCACTCCCCAGGGCTTATCCTGCCCCAGTGTATCCCAAATCCTTCTCCCACATCAGTTCTGCCCCAACCACAGCATCACTCACTGGGTGACTGCTCCCTAAAACACACGGCCCACCCCTGAGGGTCTAACCCCAAAATGCATGAAGGAAACTAAGGCAACACCCATGGAGAGGATCCTGCATTGCTTGGGGACTGGAGGAACCAGGGCTCTGTCCCAAGGGTGCCCATGTCACCCAGAGCAGCACCTCTGGGATTAGGAGGGGATGAAGTCCTTCAAACATGGGGTGCAAGCACCAAGGGTGCTGGGAGGGAGTCACAGCCTCCAGAGGGCCGAGATCCTGCTCGGGCCACTCACCACGATCAAATACACCTCAAAGAATGACAATTCTCGTCTTTGATTTTGCTCTCCTTCCTGGGATATGGGAAATTTTTCCACAGGGAGGGGTCTCCTCACCCATAAATTTTTGGAGCAACATTTTGCAGCCCAAAGATTACGGCATTGATAACCTCATGGCATGAATCTTGCCTTGGGGGATTTAGTTACTGGGGGTGATGCTCGGGGACAGTCTCTGCTCTCTCCAACAGCACTACCCCAGTTTGCCCCCCGACACTTCACCCTGGCAGCTGAGCTGTGCCCAGGGCACCACCATTTCCGAGCCAACACTTCCAAGCCTTTAACCACCTTCAGAAAAAGAAGGCACTTCATTTGGGGAAAGTTTTCCAAAGCTCCCAACGTACCTACAGCGACAGGGAGGTCCCAACCCTGCACTAGGGGAAGGGACAAATGCTTCCCACTCTCTATCCCCCTTTGCCCCTGCACTAAAGGAAGGGGCAAACGCTTCCCCATTGCCCAGAGCCACCCCTCTCTCCTCTGGGATGCAAAACTCCCACTGGAGCAGCCGTTCTCTTCCCTGCCTTGGAGATGACTCAAACCCTCCTCAAGTCCCAGAGCTCCACTCCAAAAGCCGAGGTTAAAAGTCCCACCCAACCAACATCCTGCAGTCGTCCCTGGGATTCTTCCCAGCGAAAACACCAAGCGTGGAGGAAACTAATTCTCCCGAGAAGGGGAGGGTGGGGAGCTAAATAACTCCCCTCTCCAATCCCATTAAGGCCAGTAAGCTGCCTAGCGGGATGTACTATTTTCGCCTGGGCCGGTGTCAGGTGAGGGTTTGTTTTCGAGCGAGGGGCGAGCGGAGTTTTGCCCCGAGGTTGGAGGGGGTCACTCACCTTCTGCGGGGCGTTGATGACGCCGGTGTTGTAGCCGAACTGCAGGGACCCCAGCACCGCGCCGCCCACGGCGATCATCAGGCGAGCCGTCATCTGCGGGAGGGAAGGAAGCCACCAAGAGGGGTTAAATTTGGGGGGGGGTCAGCTCTGAGCAACCCCCTACCCCCAACCCCAGAGAGGCCCGGCGCAGGGGGAGCATGAGAGGAGGGAATCTAGAAACGCAGAAATAGGCTGAAAGGAGAAATTTGGGCTTTTTTTTGGTACAGAACCCACGTGGGTATGGGAAATAATAAAAAAAATAACCCCACATAACTGCTTTTTTGAGCTAAAAAAAAAAAAGCGGTGTCTGGGGATTCCAGGAATTTTGTGCTTCTGCCTGGGATGGGAGGGTTTATCTAGGCTTGCAGGATGCCCTGGCAGGGCTCCACGTGAGGCTCGGGCAGGGTGCCAGCCAGAGATGCTTTTGGGGATGCCGCGGTGACGCCGCCGGGCACCGGCTCCAGGACCCCC
>JANHGL010015835.1:87347-101398 GCA_024611195.1 Ceyx melanurus | reverse complement strand
CAGGCTAAAGAGCCCCAGCTCTCTCAGCCTCTCCTCAGCAGGGAGATCTCCACTCCCTTCAGCATCTTGGTGCCCTGATTTCCATACCTCTCCATCACCATCCAATCCTTTCCTTCACAAGTCACTTACAATAGAGAAATCTTTTGTCCTATTATTCTAAGGCATGTAGCTAGAGTGATTACCATCAGCTATTATTATCAGGTGTGGTAAAACACAACCATCCTGGCAGGCTTACTTCTGCCTGAACTGCCTTCTGCAAGCCACATGCTGAAGTTTGAGCAGGCAGATAGGCTGGTCATGGGTCCTTTTCTTCTGAGCAGCAGCAAACTGAATCCCAGCCTTCCAACCAGACAAGCAAGTGCACCTATAACCTTTGCAATCAATTAAATCTGCTGCTCTGGTTAACTTTACAATTTCTCCAAGACTTGCATTTCAAAAATGTAGTAATTACTTCTGCTGGCCTTTTGTCTGCCACAAGCTTGAGATAGCAAGTTTCACTTAGAATGTGTCAGAATCAGTTACCAAAAAAAGAGTCTCTTTTCAAGAGATTCAATAAAAACAATCATGTTCCTGCATTTTCCTTTCAGCAGAATAGAAAGCTCTTTACAAAGCTAAGATCTGGCTTTTGTGACCTTCACACACTCTGAGCCTTTTGTCAATCTTGTTTGCCAGCTTCCTTATTCTCATTTTAGACAGGTTTGAGTTTGCTTTTGGGTTTTAAGGAAACTATTTCTTCACATTTTCAAGGGGAAAAATTCATCCTTGAATCTGGGAAAAAAAAATAATTCTACAGGACTTCGTCTTTTTTTTCTACAAAGCAGTCACTCAGGAACATCTTCCCAACTCACAGCTGCTTTGTATACACAGAACAGCAATGAGACTCACCAGCAGGGAGCAAGGTAATAATGGACTTATTTCTTTCCTTTCAAATCTGAGCTAGGAAAAGTGAGACTTGGTGCTGAGGTACCCAAAGAAGTGCACTTAGCATTTATACAAATCCTGCCACGAAAGTTGGCAACTAATGGTTTACAAATACAAGTACCATTCTAAAATGAAAAACAGAAAACGGGGATTCATATGCTGGGAAATAATTAATGTTATCACTTTATAGGCCATCTAAAATACAGACTTACCTATCAAAATGCCAATTACATTAGTCCATGAAACCAACTGAAACTGAAGGGAAGAAAGGTCTCTGAAAGCAGAAATACCATCACTGAAATCAAGAAAGGGAACTGGAATACAGCATGCTTGAAATGATGAACACAAAAGTTGATCTCCTTAAGGAAGAGTATTCCAAGGTCTACATGCATGTAGATGTGGCTCATGTTGATCTCATGTGCAAGACAAGACATGAGAAGGTGCCTAATTTGAAATCAGAATGAGATGGAGCCAGGGTCAAGTGAGCACTTCAGCAACTCAACAGCTATGCCTGGTGTTCAGTTTGATGCTCGAGGGTTACTGCTTTAGGACAGGTCTTTCCTGCCTCCCAAATGAGGCACCTTCACTGCCCTTGACTAATTCTCATCCTCCAAAATGGAGGGATTCCCAAAACTGCTGCTTCTGGGAGCACTAAGGAGATGACAGAATAAAGCAAGCCAGATGCAGCTTGTAAGCCAGTCATTATTAGTATTCTGTTTTCTTGTTATTCTCATCCAAAGCCATTATCTCCAACTAAGAAGGCATATTTGCTCTTGGAGATACATCAATGTTCAGTCAGATAATGACTTGAGACCTGCAAAAACCTAGGAAGTTTCTCCAGGATCTTACCCTGAGTTCTTGGATCATTAACTTGCTGGATGAACTGCCCAACGAGGAGCAGCACACCAAGAACAAAGAGGCAAGTCCCAGTGAACTGCTGATGATCAATCTGCTCATTACTCTCCTGAGGAGCTGTGTGCAAGAGCAAGAGATACTCCTAAGTCTCAGATCCAAGACTGGTGGGAAAATGAAGTGATACAGTTAAAATATTTAGATTCACAAAGAAAATCAATTTGGTGAGACTGGGTGCAATTACCAAGCAGACACTCATGATTGTTAATGCTCTGCAAGTGTTAACTGGGATATTTCATTATTACAGCTCTGGATTACATCTCAGATGCTGAGCTTTTGTCAATGCTGCCTATTTCAGCTGACCTGAAGGCAATGCTCATCTACCTCTCCTTCCCCTCAAAACACTTGCAGGACAGAGTGGAAGGCCACACTGTTAAATCTTCATCACCCATTCTTTATTGCCAGTGGCAGCAAGAAATCCATTTGCTCAAGTGGATTGCACAGTGGAGGGATCAGCTCCAGCTATTCAGTGAGGTATTGGACTGTTCTGACCAAGTGTCTGCTGCTTTACCATCTACAGACATTGGAGTGTTGTGGTTCCAGTGAAAAACCTGTTAGCACTGGCTGGTTACTGCTAATTTATCCACAGCACCCTGAACGAGCCTTTGAGAGTTGTCAGGAGTCTTCATTAAATAGTGGGAACCTCTATTATATAAGTGGGAAGTCTCTGATTACAAATGACAAGTGTGCAGGGCAGAGCTTGAACTGTTACACATTGGAGAAGCAAGATGATAATGGAGATCTGAAATCTGAAGATCTGAAATCCTCAATGAGCATCCAACTCCCCCAGTTTGTAACCCAGGCCTCCTGGAGCAGTCAGAGTGTGGCTGATGTGTTCTGACCTACCTACAGAAGGGACAGGTCTTCATGTCAGCAGCTTGAGAGATTTCTCTTAGAAAAATCTGGTCAGAGCAGCACAAACCTGTTACAAGTAGTGGCTTGCCCGGGAACCTCCTTCTATCTGCATAGGTGGAATATTGGAAGAAAGGAACCAAAAGGGGAGCAGAAATACGAGTTCTTTGCAAATCGCACCATTTTCAGCACAGAGCAGGGGATTTCTGCTTGTTTTGTTCTTAGATAGAGAATACTAACTTATTTGGAGTGCAAAAAGACAGACCACTGCAGAGACTTGTATTAAGAAAACAAACAAAGCAACAACAAAAACACACACACACACAAAAAATCTAACCAGCACACCACCAAAACATGGTAAAACTGTTTTACCTCCCAGAAACACCAAGAAAACTGTCATTCAGTTACCCCTCTATGCACAGGAATTGAAGTTGAGCCCAGTCTCTCTCCTTTTTTCACACAGGATTAGGTGATAAATTTGCCAGAAACAATCCCAAAGAGCTCCAAAACGATTCCTTATGTGGCAGATATTTTTGAAAGCTCCATTTGGTCACTGATTTTGGCAGTTGTGAAGAGAACCAGTCCCACTTATCCATAGCATCTTTTTCCTTACAGTACACTGAGGGGATGCAGCTCTCCTGACATGCACCCTGGAATTCAAAGCCTACAACATCTTTATAATTTCTGCAGTTCCCTTTGTGTGGCAATATTAGCAAAAAAAGCCTCATGGGCAGTCCAAAACTGCAGACAGCTCCCACCTGAACATTAAAATAAACACAACTTGAGATGAAAACCTTCTCCACAGGAGGGAAATGGAGTGACACAGTGCAGTAGAGTGGAGAAACCTAAACTTCTGCTCTCCCTTGTGCTGGAGAACCACATTCTGCCTACAAGATCCAATATCCTTAAAGATCCTCAAGCTTCTAGAGATGTCCCTGATGCAGCCAATTGGCCACTGCATGAGTACATCGCCTAGAATGGAGATAAAATCTGTGTTCCTGAGACCTTCAGATGGTGGCTGATACCCTTCAGAGGGTGGAGACAGCTCTTAGTAGAAAATAACAGGTACTGAAGAGGGCTTTTTGTTGCTAAGGGAAAGTGAAGTCAAGGTGCTGAAAATGATGAATTTGCCCCACATTTTTCATCTTCTGTCTTCCCTGGACCAAAAGTCACGCTCTTTTACTAGTATCCTTCTCCTTCCCCCTAAAGCAGCAGTCAAACTCTTCTCAGCAACCACCCAACCAGAGGCTTGGGTAACAGAGGCAGCAGCTGGGGAACAGCAGGGACATCTGCCCCTTGCTGCCAGGTTCCGGCACCTCTCCCAGCCAGGGGCACAAGGGGTGTTGCAAGTGAAGATCTCACCTCAGGTTAGGGAGAGAAAAGACACCGGGGAACAGCAAAGTACAAACCACATACAAAAGGAAATTAATACCAAAAAAATTACATCCTCATCTCATGGAGCTGAGCTTCTTTATACTACGTGCAGGTCTGCATTTGTGTTTGTAAGTTATACACATATATACTCACATACATGCTGAATATGCTCCCCAAAAGATGTTTTAACATTTCCAGCCTTAAACCTCTCACCCACAAGAGACTACATTCTACAATCTCCAAGACCAATTGCAAGGCTTATCAGCTGAAGTGAAATTTCATGATATGTCTGTTTGCTGGGAGAAAAATACTGGTTTGATTTGAATTAGTCTGATTAGCCCTACACCAGTGAGAGTCATTCCTGCCCTTATCCATTATGGAGTGAAGGTCGCTTAACAGATTCCAGAGTGGAATTAAACTGGATAAAAAGAGGATGGCACTATCACTATTCATCAGCTAGGTTCATATCAGTTTCATCCTTTTTGTCTTTCCTATGTTTTTCTAAGTATGAAATTACCACGGTAAAGCTTATTTAATCTACCTGGAAAAGCAGCTATACTACCTGATAAATCATCACACAAAGGCCTTAGAAACAAAGCAATATACAAATTTCACCTCTTCTGCTACAGTTACTTTCTGCATCATAAACTATCCCCAGACACACACAATCTCTTCTCAGTAGAGTGCTCTCCACACTCAGACTGACCAAGAGGAGCATAGGCTGGTACTCCAGTTCTGTACAGCAGGTGTCAATGAGTCTGACATTGCAGACACCTACCAGCAGGGTTGGTGAAATAATAAACCATGAAGGAGGGTAATAACCATTAGCAATTAGAACTTGCTGGCACTAAATGGAAGCAGGCCAGCTAGCAGGACCAGACTTCCCACCCAGGCTCCTGCCCATCACATCTGTGTGCTGACAGGAAGGTAAGAGTGACCTCCTTCACCTTCTTCCCTCACAAGCCCTTTGTTGGACTGCACAGGCAGAGACAGTTCTCACTGAAAACACGTTAATACTGGAAGTGTCAGAGCCCACGGGCTGTCAGAATATCACAGTAGCCTCTTCTGCCACAAGGCTGACCTGGGGATTCACTCCCCAGTCACAGGAGCAGGGGTCAGCACAGGCCAAAACGGAGGGGCAGAAAAGGGGTGACACTCTTAGTCTAGCCATGAGCAGCTCTGCCTCCTACCTGCAGAAACACAATGCAAAGAAGTGGGCCAAGGAAGAAAAGGAAGCACACGAGACATTCCCTACACTCTCTTCTCACGTTTAGAAACACACTTTAGAAAGAAAGAAATTCCTAATAGTCATATCTACACCACTGTTCCTGTGGATCCAGGAAGCACTGGCCTCTGTCAGGAAGGACCAGCAAGGGAGAGGCTCTGCCCCACTTCAGAACAGCATTTTCAGCTCCAGACAACCCTGGTACTGCTGGAAGTGCTTCTCTCTGCAGCTGAAAGCATGAGGGCCTGGGTGAGAGAGAGGAATGTTTGCAGAGCAGCACATCTGCAAGGGTCAAGATGTTTGGGATCTCCCCTCAAGTCATCTGACTTGTCACAGATGTTACCCATCCTGGCCTCTGACCTGCAGATCTACACCTCTCACTCTGCCAAAGGGGAAACAATGGTGCTGGAATGGTGAGTGCTTTATGTACATCTCAAGTGTTTCAGAAACAAGACTCTGCCTCATTTCTCATCAGCTAATTAAAAGATATTTTCTAGTTCCACACCACTGTTTCGAAAAACATGCCAGAGAACATGGCACATATCACAATAAGAATTTTTTGGTGTCCAAGTCAGGAGTGTGTGCAAACAAAACCTAAGTCACTGCAGCCTGCATGATTTTTTCTGTAGTTTGCAAAACCATGGTATGAAAAATAACAATATAAAAAAGGAGGGCTGAGCATCCCTAATATTTTCATATATTTAATTTTGGATGATAAGAACATCTCTAGGAAAAGCTCACCCAGTAATGAATTCTCAAATGAAAAATGACCACCCAGAAGTAAAAGTAGTCATACACAATTAATGATTTCATTCAGCCAGCCAATATATCAAACCAGGAAACCAGACTCTCTTAATCATGAAGAGAACAGTTTTTTTAGTGCTTCTTACTTTGCTCAAGGCCTACATTGCCAATGGTTGTTTCTTTAACTGTTAACCATTTACAATATGGTTTAATGTTATTTAAGTGTATTTCAAGAATACTGTTCAAGAACATACTGTTCTTCACAGGTTTCTAATTCTGAATGAAATTAATATCAGAAGATTTACTTTATAGGTAAAAAAAAAAAAAGCCTGTGAGTATTCAGCAAATGATTAGTGCATAGATAACTTTACCTTTCCAGAAGGGGTCTTCACTGTTCCCTTTGCAGGTTAAACTTGGCTGAGAGAGACACCAGGCACTCAGAAAGGCATGACTGCCTGAAGCTCTCACATTTTCTTTCCATCAGGGTCCTGTGAGGCCCTTGGTTTACAGAACTAAAGATCTACTTAAAGTTTGATCAAAGACATCTGCAAACGTTCACTTAGTATTTGATATGATCTGCAACAATGGAAAGAAACAGCAACTCTGGAGAAGTGCAAAGCAAGACACTGATGAGAAAAGGAAAAGCAGCTTGGCTGAAGGCTGGAGACCAAGACAAACTTCGTCTTTCTGTTGCAAGTGGCTTTTTCCCCAAAGCTCATCAGCTGTTCCCCAACTGTTTCCTCCACAAGCTCCAAACGATGCCCTCACTCTCAGCTTTGGAAATGCAGAGTGCCACTGAGTGACAGAGCTGCTGGACACTCCCTGGCCACCTTGTTTCTGCCACAGTTCCGTCAAAATCATGATGATTGTTTTGCCTTTTCCCTTTTGGATACAACTTCCACACACCTGTGACCTTAACTAGCACCATCTGAGCACAAAGGACTGTGCTGATTCCCAGGCCTCTTCCAACAGCAGGGTCGAGCTCATGCCAGCTTCTAGTGCCAGCTTGGTCGTTAAAGGTCACACTAATTCCTCTCTCCCACATTTCCACTTTCTCAAGGAAGACTGGGAGGACAGTTCCTACAAGGTGACTCACCATCAAAATCTTGCCTGCAATTACAATTATTGCAGCTCTGATTCCTGAGTGAATTTATTAATCAAAGTCTCTGCACAGCAAGATCCTTAATTTGCCATAAATCCTTTCAAGTCACCTCCAAACCTGGGAATAAAACCAATTTTCCTCCTCCCAAACTATTTCAACAATAGACAAAAACTTCCTTGCGTGCAACAAAATGCACACACACTCTCATTTGTCATTGACATGCCATTTCTGGGCCATTTCAGAAGGTGTTTTCCACCTGCAAGCAGACACTGCTGCAATCAAGCCTTTAGTCCACAGTTACCCAACATTTATTGGTGCTGCATGCAAGCACCTACAAATCCAAGCATGAACCAGGACACATTAGTACAAATACAAGCGGTAAAGGATGTTCTCTGCCCCAAGAAGCCCACAAATAAGAACTCGGCTATAAAGGGGACATCTGCACCTGATCAGAAGATCCTGTGTAGCAGGTACACTCAGTTGTATGTGCATTGGAGCACCAATTGAGTAGGATCTGGCCTCAAGGCAGACACAGCATCCTAGTGCTTCTTTAAACATCTTGCCTGGTGCATAGTTGGCAGATTTTGGCAAGAAAATATACCTGGAAAAAATTTTGTTTCAAAATCTGTATCTTAAACTGGGTAAGTCTGAGTCACAACAAACCCCAGAAGTTAACTACACACCTCAAACAGCATCAAGGCAGCGCTACACATGCTGGACAAGCCCCTGATACTCATAGATTAAGATGGAGCACAGAAATAGTTTCTCCCTTTTCTAATTCACAATTGCCCTGGGAATGGCAGTGGGATTGCAGCATGGAGCACTGTGCCTGGCTGCTGCTAGCTCTGGCCCTGCAGCTCAGCCATGCAGCAGGCAGGAGAGCAGGAAGGGTCCAACAAAGCTGCTTTTGCTCAAAAAAGCCTTCAGTTCATTTGGCTCTACAGCAGAACAGTGAGAATGAACAGGCACAAAATACAGTGATGGGTAGAGGAAGGGAAACAGTGATGATTTTGAATAACACTGTTAGGCAGCCCATAAACTGAATGTTCCTGGGGAATCACATTCACAGAATGTCAGGGGTTGGAAGGAACCTAGAAGACCATCCAGTCCAACCCCCCTGCCTGAGCAGGGTCACCTAGACCAAGTCACCCAAGAACAGATCCAGGAGGGTCTTAAGTCTCTTCACCCTGGATATTGACTTCAGCCCTGGCTGCACAGTCACAGCCAGCCTCCTCCCCATATCTTCAGCACAGACAACAACTCGTCCCTACCCTAGGTGCCCCAAAAGTGTAAACAAATCCACTTACACCTGCCTGGGAGCTCACTACCGAGTTTCTTAGCGTAGGCATAGCAAAACCCATCAGTCTGCAGGGTCCCCTTGGGCCACGGTGGCTTTGCTGCTCCTTGGGAAGACGCAGCCTGCCCAGCCTCGCAGCCACACCATGCTCTTTGCTTCTTGGACAAGCTGCCTCCTCTAAGCAGTGCACCCAGGAGTGACAGGCAGTGCCAGGAACAATGACAGGCACTGCTTTGCCACGAGAGGAATCAGAGCCTAAAGGAAGGACAGAGACATTCTGCACTTTCCAGCCAGCGGGAGAATTCTGCAGGTCCTGTGGCACCACCTGGGTTTCTAGAAAGACACAGGAGTCGGAAATGCAAAAAAGGGCCAAGGACAAGCTGAGCTTACCATTTTTATGCCAGTGATCAATGTTTTGCTTACTTATGCACATGACATCAAAGTGATATTACCCAAGGAATGTTAAGCACTATGAAAGCTGTGCTAGATGGCACTTCATCGTAGTCCTAATTAGCCAGGTCAGAATATTAAACAAATCTTGCCAGAATGGGAGATAAAGTTTGAAGGCATCTCTCTCTCATGTCACAGAACCCTGTCTGTGCCTCACAGTGCAGGGTACAGCAGGAATGGACCCGTGGGCACAGCACAGGTGTGAACATTCACACCACACTAAGCAGGCCCCAGAGAGGTATCTGCTTTGTTTCAAAGCAGAACTGGGCATCCCAGTGCATCTCACCAGGGCTCATTAACTCCTGAGATAGCTTCAGCAACAGCCTTAGCATCCCACAACTGAACTTCATTACGTGCTGGGACACACTGGTACCTACTCAGCTACAGCCAGGAGTGGAAATCATTTGCTTCCTGAGAAGCATTCTTTTTTTTTTGCCAGGGTAAAAAGAGGCTTTTATGGTCGAAGTTCCTGGTTTTCTCCTGTTTCTATGGCATCAACACACATTATCCTATGACTGAAGCTTATAGGGACTTTGCCACACTGCCAATTAACAACAGGATAGTTTATATCAGCACACAAACTGGCAAGAGGTGCTTTCCAAGTTTGCCCTGAAATAGGACTTCAGAAAAACGAAAGGAGTGTGGAAATGGAACATCAAATTGAAAAGAGACCCGGCCTGCTGGGTGACACAAGAACTGTCACTTGACAGACCTTTTGCAAGCTTCCCCAGGTTCCCACAGATGCAGAATAAAGCTATGCTCCCTGAGAGGAAGATGCCAGCACTCATCTGTGGAAGCCATTGGGAAAGCACACTGGTCACAGCAACAAGCTGAAAAAGCACATGAGAAAGAGCAAGAGCTGGATGTCATATGGACACCACCACAACACGTGACCTCCAGCAGCACTACAACCAGCTTCGAGCTGGTTTTGGCTTCAAAGCTCCCTGCTCCCAAGCTGGTATTGTCTTCCCTGAATCCTTAAGCACAGCAGCTGGTTATATACTTTCTTCATTCAAATAAAACCTGGCACTTCCCTGTGATTGCTCCACAACAAAAGAATTCTAACGCTGAGCACATGACAGTAGCAAATCTCATTTCCCCCACTCGCAGAGCTTCTATATAGGAGAACAAAAACAAGCCCCACGAGTGAAGGGGAAGACTGTTCATCTCTCAGTTTGCACTGCCACAGCCCCTGACCTATTTTATTACTAAAAATAGTCCCTCTTAGGTCACTGCTGCAAATGGAATTCTGCTGCTTCAGTGCCCACTGCGGGCTCGGGGAGCTGCATGCTGCCCACACACCAGTCACTGCCAGGGCTGCAGCCAGGCTTCCCGTATGGATACAAGGAAAAGCACTGAAGAAGGGAAATAGTTTCTGTCATGCAGTTTTAAGCCCCAATTATCTGCATTGCAGAAATGCTTGGCTTCTTATTTGCCCACACTGAAATGTTTTTCACCATTTTCCTTGCACGACCTGTTTTCCAAGGCGTTCAGTGTTGCAGGCAATGGAATGGCAGCCCTCGTGACCTCTACTGACCAAACACCCAACAGGAACAACTGCCAAACCTTCCTCATTAAGCCCACTCACTAAGAGAAGTCTAGGAAAATACCAAAAAAATGGGAACTTTGACCATAAAGCCTTTTTTTGACCCTGGCAAAAAAGAATGCCTATCAGGAAGCAAATGATTTCCACTCCTGGCTGTAGCTGAGTGGGTATCAGCATGTCACACCAAGAGGGAACAAATCAAAATGTTCCACATTATAAAGACAACACCTTCTTTCAAAAGACCAAGGCCCTGTCATTCTCATCCGAAGCATCTCATCATCACACCATGAAGCAAGCTGGCGAGTTTAGACCAAACAGACACTACACTACTTAAGAGAAAGAGGGAGGCATGAATTGGACAGAGGAAGAACTTAGATCCTAAGCAGAAGACTGCAAGATGTATCAGTTATCACTTTGTGTTTAAAACTGAGCAACCAAATAGAATGCTCTCTCATTGCTGGTTTATTTGTGTTAGCAGAGTACAACTAGCCCAAGCATGTTTTCCTGGGCTACTATCACAGTACTTCAATAGCTTCTCAATCTTAAATAAACACAACCCAAAACCAAACACAGAGGTCAAAGACAACCAACTTCTCTCCTGTCAGCTTTTTGCTTCAAATCACTGCAAATTCTGTTAGGAATTTCTTAGTATGCAGCAGATGAACACAGAGCTGAACCATTCCAATGACTCGTGGCCTCATTAACCACACTTTATTGATATTTCATTATGAAACCAAGTTTTTCACTTCCTGCTATTCTAAAGATAACACCTGCCAAATCTGAGCTTTCAATGTCAGAGAGAAAATTCAATGTCTTCAGGGGACAAAACAGTCCCAGCTCTGCCAGAGCTTCAGCTGGTGTCATACACTGAGATGCTGGAGGCACTCTAGGTCACAACTGGTTTGAGAAGCCCCTGTCCTGCCCAGCTGATAAAGCTGGAATAGGTATGGCTCATCACTACAGCCTCTTCTCAGGGACAGATGAGAGAAGAGGAGGGAACTGCCTTTGCCAGCCAAGGTGCAGTGTCCCAGTGTTTGCACTCAGAATACACACTGCAAAGTAGCCTGGCTCTGTGGATGATAACACGGGGCTCTAGATTTTCAACATCTTGCTAGATCTTGACTATTGGTTTACAAACAAACAAAAATATTATTTTATTCCTAGCTAGTAGGTCAAAGTGAGTTGGTCTGTTATATATATTTTTCAAAGGTACATTCCCTACTCCAGTATCACCTAGACACAGGGTACAGGTGACACATCAGAGATGCCTGCCACATGCGGACAGTTGTTCCTAAATGAACATGTTCTTTTAAAAAGACCTGTTAGTCACCAGAATGCAAAAGAGATGGGTATGAGGTTATTTACAGAATCAAGACACAGAGTCCTCATTACTTTATATGAGGTAAGAAGCATGTTGCACAGTTTTAGCCTGCATGAGTCCTCTCAACAGGGTATTCTTTCAGAGCTTTAGTTTCTCTGAGATGCTAGAGCAGTAACTACAGCCTTTTATTTCTTATGAGATGGAAAAAGAGAGTTAAGTTGGGATGCTTTTGATGTGGTCATGGCACCTCAAAGATGCATTCCTTTCTTTTCCTTTTGAACTCTCCTGGCAATACTGCTGCTGTATTGCACCTCCCTGGATTAGAAAGTCCAGTTACAGAGATAAGCCTATGCTCAGAAAGGTACAAACAAAACACCCTGAGATCATATCATACTTTATCCAACAGGTCAGATAACTGAGAAATGTCAGCCACATGGGGATCAAGAACAGTACTTAAGCAATGATGCTCAAGACAAGTGAAAATAAACCACTTGCACCACTTTTCTACAATTATAGCACATAAAGCTCACTGTTTACATAAATATTTAACTACCTAGCAGCATGGTCAGCAGTGTGGAAGCAGCTGAACCTTCTTAGCTATAGTTAATGTCACACTTTGAAAGTCAAAATTTAGTTTGCAAACTGAGTACTTGCCAAAACCAAAACCAGAATGACTGTTTGTGAAGCTCTAAAGTCTTCCAAGGCCCAGCTAAACTGTTCTTGATGGATTATGAGGATAAAATCTGTGCAGCTTTCCAAGTGCCTGCACCCATTAACATGGGTTTGAAAGCAGAGAGGAAACACACAAACACACACACCCACCACTGCTCTGGGGGGAACAACTAGTAAATTCGTGATCCATTTTGGGCTAAAGGTAAAAGACAACATGGAACACAGTAAGATTTCTCCAAATATTTATCGGTCCCAATCTCTGGAATTCACAGTTTCAAACTTCAACCAGTTCCTAATTGAGGCTGGCTCCACACATCACTGTCTGCTGTGGGGAGCTGCAGAATCAAGGCTTTTGTGTTTTGGTATCTAAGAAAAGTTAGGACTGTCACCAACCATCTGTTAAGCCTACATCACTTGGAGGTACTAATTAAATGTACTGCCATTATCTTTACTTTATCACAGCTCAGTGTAAGTTATAGAACTGCTGGCACAAAGAGAAAAGAGGCAGTTTGAGACCTGAACAAGCTCTCAAGTTAGGTGAAGTGGCATGTGGGTGCCTAACTCAAAAAGATGCTTTTAGACCCACACCCCACAGTGCCTCATCAGGTGCCCACCACTTGCAAAGCTCAATTGACCTGCCTGAAGTGCAGCCAGGTCACTGCAGCACGTGGTGCTCTGCGGTTTGATCTTCAACTACGAGCTGTGCAGCTGGTCTGGAAACAGGAGTCAAGGCTGAGAAGTTTCATATTTAGGGTTTGTAGCTTTGGTTTCAGTTCAGGTGGAGCCTGAGTGCAAAGTTTATGCTGGGTTTGCTCCCTGCATAGGAGTGGCCAAAAAACCACAGACCACCTCCTCTACCAGGGAAGAAAAATCCTCGAGGTCAGAGTCCCCCCAGGAACTAGCACTTAGAAAATCCAGCAGAGTGTGTAAGGCTGTGTCAGGGTTAGGATCAGGGAGCCCCCAGACCCATAACAGCCACTCTCTATGAACCTCCCTCCCTCCCCTTCTCTGGTGCTGTCGAGTGCAAAGGAAGATTCCTCCCTTCAGTTGCTTTTTTATTAAGGCTTTTATTTACTTTTCCACGTGTTCATACGAATTGATGGGATTAATTATGATTTCTGCTGCTGACAAATCCAGAAACGTTATTCTGAAGTTAGCTTGGAGAAACTTCCCATTTTAATCTAGAAGAACATATTAAATCAGTGAAAATAACATTCTGTTGGAAAGAGTTACATAAGCAAACAGTCACTTGTATGGATTTCTCTGCACATCCATTGATCTGGATGGAATCTACAGCAGACAGGTCTTCTACTGGTAGACACAAGCAGCTTGTTCTCACCCAGAATTTAGAAGGGCTGAGGGAAGTTAGAATTTTTCAATGCCCATACCTTTGTTTTGACTTGAATTCTGTTAGTTTATTTCTCTTGTTGTACCAGTGCAAAGTGTGTAGATACTCAAACACTTCCTTTAGTGGAGGAGGAAGTAGTGATGATGAAGGTTGGTACAGACTACTCTCCTTTGATGGTCTGTATATGCGGAAGTATCCTGAATATATATAGAGGGTGCCAGAGCTCTGGAACAGGCTGCCCAGGGGGGTTGTGGAGTCTCCATCTCTGGAGACACTTAAGACCCGCC
>JANHGL010015835.1:74355-84651 GCA_024611195.1 Ceyx melanurus | reverse complement strand
CA
This sequence comes from Ceyx melanurus, assembly GCA_024611195.1. Taxonomy (NCBI): domain Eukaryota; kingdom Metazoa; phylum Chordata; class Aves; order Coraciiformes; family Alcedinidae; genus Ceyx; species Ceyx melanurus. Next base: position 84,649 of record JANHGL010015835.1, on the reverse strand, counting down.
GGCAGGGGGGTTGGACTAGATGATCTTCTAGGTCCCTTCCAACCCCTAATATTTATGAATCTATGAATCTATGAATCTATGAATCTGAACTGAAACCAAAAATACAAACCCTAACTATGGAATTCACCGGGTTTTGGACATTGTGATGACCCAGGATAACGCGGAAATTGGCATTTGGACCACAGCATAAAACAGATGATTAAAGAAATACCATTGATATTGTTTTTCAGACACTTCCAAGACGTTCTTCTGACCATTGTAGAATATTTCACCTTTTTAGTTTCATCATTGTATTTAAATATCGCATTTGAAGAGCAAAAATACTTCTAAAACAGGTCAGTAATAAGCAGGATCATCACTGAGATCCCCTTACTATGCACTGAATTGCAGGAGAACTCTGGTTTAGGATGAGAAGTCCTTTAAGGTACTAGACCTTTGGTTTAGTCTTTTCTCAGGATTACAAAATGTCCACTGGAAGCCTTGCTATGTCACTCCAGCTATTTGTTGTGAATCTGGCAAAGACAGATGAAATACCTGCCTCTTGAAAATTATATATTCAACTTTCTTCTGAGTAGAGAGGTGGAAAACACAGCACTGTCACATGCACCCCAAGCTTTTAGGTGTTTCAGACACAAAGCCAGTGCATTTCCCTCTTCTTGGTCACCTTTGTGATGCCTGTTTCATCCTCAGAAAGGCAGAGCATGTCTGGTAGGATGAATCTCAGATGAGAAATGCCTGGCTAGTTTATCAGGGAAGAGAAGCACCTTTTGTGCTGTTTACAAACCTGTTTCCCCCATCTCCCCCTGCTTCCCTGCTCCTTTTGTGCAGTGCACCCTGCAGAAGCCTCCTCTGAACCACGACAGACTCCAGCCCCTTTCTTCTGAGCACTGACTTGCACAAGGCAGCCAGCCACACCAGCGTGAGTGCCACGGAGAGCTGAGAGCACCCTCAAGGTGACTTTACCAAAGCAACAATGGGGATGAATATTGTCTGCAGAGTGCTAGGCTCAGTCTGGAACACAAAGCACTGCAAGAGATGCTCAGCTCCAGGAAGGCATCCGGGCAATGCTAATATAAAACTAAAGCAGTTTTAGGAAAATAACCCAAACAAATAAGGAGACAAAGGCACTGAGTTAACACAGGAGAGGTGAGTTTTAAAGGAATGCTTGATCACTGTCACCCTCACAAAAACATTCCTTGCTTACCATTCAGATCAGTTGTGCCTTTACTGAAATAATTCAATGGGCCCTCTTATGCCCTCCCTAAAGGCACCCATCCTCCTTAACCAGAGTCTGATGGTTCCACAGTGCCCTGCAGAGAAATCTGCTCCCCCTGCTCAGGAGTGACCCGTCTTGCTGCCACTCATTTGTCACCCAGTGCTTTCTTACAAGCAGCAGTATGAACTTCCCAGGAGCTTCCCTGGCTCTCCTAAAGACATCGAGCTGTTCAACAGTGAATCACAACTGACACACCTTGGAAGATGGTCAAACACTGCCATGCTCAAGACTTTGTGGTGAGCAGGGTGGGTAAGTGGTGCTGAGATTGAGAGTGCAGGGAGGCTCCAGCTGTTCAGCAGTTCCCTTGGAGCCCAACATTAAGAAGGACCTCGAGAATCTCATTTATTTTGAGGATCACTCAGACCCTTCTTAGAGAGGGAGTGAGACAAGTAAGAGCTATATTACCCCTCCTTTAAAACTACAGATGGTGAAATCTCAGACCAAAAAACACCCACTTTCTATTAAAAAGTGGAATTAACATGGTTTTAAGCATTAATATTTTAAAGTACTATAATATGAAGAGAAAAAAAAAACCCTAAATTATTGCACTGTAGTCCTGGAACATGAATGAAAAGAGAAAAAGGTCACTCAAAAGTTATTCCCATACATCTGTTTTCACATTTTTGTACACACATGTACATAAATAGTCTACAAGTCTGGGTCACTACCTCACCTGTATCTACAAATGATCTTGTTGCTTCCTCTAAGGGTTCAAGTAATAAAGCAACTGCCCAGGTATGCCTAGTCCTGACATTGGAATTACCATAAGTAGTGCCCAATTATGTAAGGAAGAGGCAGCAGTCTGGATGAAAGCAGCAATTCAGAAGTATCACCATCTAATCCTCCTGCATTGCCAGGATATGAAAGGAGCAACAGAAACAACAACATCAAACAATATCCCAGAAACATTCCAGAGCACTGGGACAACTCCAGGCCCCATTTCTGTCCTAAGGCTGCCAAAGGTTCCGTGGTTCTGAAAGGGTTGAGCCTGAAACTCCTCACAGTTGGAAAGGGTTGGTGGCAGCTGACTAGACTGGAAGGGAGAGAAGGTCATTTCCAGAGACACTTGTCTGCCAGTTCCACTGGGGATTTTTAGTTATTGCTCTTAGGAGGTCAACCTAATAGCTGAAACCCAGCTCTTCTGAGACATGGAACAGTTTCACATGATAACTTCTTAAACAAAAAAATGTGTATATATCTAGACAGACAGATCATTGCCCCGTGTAAACTTCACCTGTCCACTGTACACTCACGTATCAGAGAGTTTTGCACTGCTTATCAGCAGTTTCCTCCAGCATGCTTTCCCTGTATTTGGGATAGAGAACATGTCTGTTAGATCTACCCCAAGCTGAGGGGAAAAATTAGATGGAAACAATTTCTACTTAACATTTGCTTGCTTAACTTAAGGGAATAAAGACATTTTTTTTTAACTCATCCACTGCAAAAAGCTGTTTTGCACTCCTGTACAGAAGCCCAGCTGGAGGCAGGTCACCCCACAGCAGCTTTTATTCAAGTTACAGCTTTGCAGTACTGCAGCATCTTCAATTTTTACTGTCTTGGCCAGGTGCTGAACAGCTTTCACTGAGATTCAAACTGACCTTCAAGCTGGATTCCTCTGCCCAACACTAGTACAGTCTAGCAGGCTATTTTCCAGTGTGTGGCAGACTGGAACCAGGTCTGACACGGGTGTGTTTCCAGTACACAAACAGGACACCCCACTGGATAAAGCAGAGAAACTGGACTTCAAACAAGCTGTATCTACAGAGTTCTCACCTATATACCCACCCCCCCAATTCCTGTCCTACACTTTTGTAAGGAGATCACAATGTTTTGCCTTAGATTTTAGGGTTAGGGGAAGGAGCACATGTCCTAAAACTTTACACTGGACAGCACAAGAAGCTTTCAGCCAGCCAAGCAGTGTGGACCTCGAGTACTCTGTTAACAGGGGAAATGAAAATTCAGCTCATGGCCACATGGACCCCAATAAACGTGTGATGAGAGCAAGATGGAGCACTGCCAGCAGCACAGAGCGTGGCCTGGTGACTCAAGCCACACCTGATGGTTTTAGTTCCCTCAGCCCCACTACACAGCACACTCAGCACTCTCAGATGTGGAACTTGCAGAAGTAAGAAGCAACCAAAGGGTCTTTGCAGACAGGAACCATACTCAGAAAACAACAGCTTCATAAGGCTGCTAACTGTAAACATACCAATTCACAGCCTGCTTCAAAACAAGGCACATTTCCTACTTCAGAACAGTCAGAGAACCCCCATTTCAATTATGACAATTTAATGGTAGTTACCCTAATTACCTAGAGAGGAGAAAAAACCACAACCCCACACTCTTGTGCAATTTCCGGCATTTAGTTTGCTTGCTGGGAAATCCCTTTGCTTAATAGGTATTTCTGCTTTTTCCTTGCAAGGAACATGTTGCCATGGAGCATTGGGAAGTGATTCTGCCTCTCTGCTTCCCTCTTTTCCTTCTGCCTGTTTGGACTGCACACCCTTCACTGGAGGGACTGCACCTCCCCATGAGCCTCACCCTTTCACCAGGTACACAGGGCAAAAGCTACAGTGAGTGGTGATTGTTTTGACTGCAGTGAACGGCCTCAGCCAAGAGCTGCTCTTAAAAGTCTCTCCCCAGTTTTCATTGGCACTTTGCTTTGACAGAATGGAGTTTGCTTAGAGTGAGAAGGTGGCAGATGGGAGAAGGAGGAGGATCTAAGCAGAGAAACGCTGCACAAGACTCATTGGTACTTGTCAACAGAACAAGATTTCTTTATTACAGTGCTTACAAAAAAATAAATTTAATCTAACGTGGCTGCTGCTTCTTCTTTCAACAAATCTACAAGGGTTATATAGTAGCATTCAAGCTTTTTTTTTTTTTTTTTTTTAAATTTTAGGATATCCAGAATTTTCCTGGGAAATCTTACCTTGCAGACAAGCTGACCAACAGTGTACTATCAAACTGACAGCAAACCATCATAACACTCCTGCTGTGAATGGCAGGCAACACACGACCTGGCTGTGAACAGAATACATGTGGATTTCTGCCTCCTTTCATTAGTCACAGGGCCAAAAAAGAAAAGGTAAAAAACAGAGTGATTGGCCCTATAACAGCAAGGATATAAAATCCTAGTACCTATGGCATTTTCTCTCTCTGGGCCTACAGAAAAAAAACCAAACAAACCTAAAAATCAATGCCATGAGAATTCAGGTTTTGAATGGGCAGATGCACTGGAGAAAGCAGCACAGCCTACACAGAGTAAACTCTCTGCTGAGCTGTCCATCCTGGCACAGGAGCCTTGCAGCTGCCTTCTCCCTGCAGGATGGGGGTGGGAGAGCAGCACTGCTGGCACCAGAGACACCCCAGGTTAAAGAAGCATGTCTACAATTGCCTGCAGCATGAACATTACCCACCCAGGAATCCTGCAACAGAGGAGACCAAAGTCTTGTTCAGCACCAGCCTGTGAGAGCTGTCCAACAACTCACTGTAGGGCAGACTGCTGAGGCTGCTCCTCCCTGGGCAAGAGTAGCATCAATAAAGTATTTATTCTCTTGTCTAAGCAAACACCTACTTCTAGGAAAGGAAGAGAACTACCCATGTACTGGGTATACATCACAAAGGACCAGTGAGTGATACGACTTTGTCATACATAATACATCATCCTGCAGGCTTCATGTGAAGCAAACATTAACACGATGGATTCACACACAACTGCGATGTAGGAAATAATCCCATTTGAAGGCCTCGGTTGCAGAACTCCCCTTGACAAGGTCACACATTTGATCCACTGTATTACATCAGCAGGGAACAGTAACACATTATGAATTATTCCTACCAAAACCAGGAAACATTTTACAGGAGTTGTAAGTAAGCATTTATTCAATCGATACCACAAAAAAATACAGATGTTGGCAAACGTAAGAGCCACCCAAATTCTGTTAATAGAACTGAGTGCAGCAGGTAAAACAGCCCCTATCCCTGCAGCACACAGCATCTCACACCAGGCATCCCCTTTGTTCATTTAGAAGTACAACATGTTGCAGGGTCTTAAGAGGCAGACTTTTAATCTCATTAAATTTTAAGAGACATTTAAATGTTTGGAACTGGAAAAAGCCAAACCAAACAGTACAGAAGAAAGCACACAGGAGGAAATAGTTCAAGGTGAAATCTTGAATCAAATCAAACATACCTTTCAAACCAAGAGAGGTCTCTACGCAGAATTAAACTATGATATGGGTTGTGTTGCTTGTCACCCTGACCATGAGCTGAGATGTCTCAACTCAGCAAGATACCACCGTGAAAATCAAAGGCACAGAGAAGACACCCCCCAGTTGAATACCTTCAACAATCACAGCAAAGCATCTCTTGCTTGTACGAGCTCTTGGCAACTCAGATTTGCCACCGAGGTCATGAAGGGTATAGGAGATGACTGCTCTTGCTCACTGCAGGTGAGTTGGACCAGATGACCTTCAAATGTCCCTTCCAACCCAAAGCGCTCTGTGGTTCTATGACTAATGATGGATCCTAATAGAAGAATCTCCTCATGTTTATTAAGTTGTTCTGAGCCTCATTCACAAGGGGAAAAAAATAGAAAGCTCATCAAATTCAGAATCCTTGCTATTCAGAGTTCTTGAGTGACAGCAGTTCTTTCCTATTGAGAAAAATGGAAACTGAAATCTTGTAGCCATGCACATGCTCCACTCATCAGAAAGGAATCGTGTCTGCATTACAGAACATCTCCCTGGCAGGGATCCTCTGGGGGTACAGAACAGCCTGAGCCTCTTGTACAAGGTAAGAGGAGATTTGTGGTCATCAGAACTCTGCTCCAGTCTGAAAGGTGCCCAGAGGAGCCCAGGTGTGGGAAGGCCAAAGGAAGGGCCGAGGAGTACACGGGAGGCCACCCTGTGGCTGGTGTGAGCATCAGAAATCTCACTGTGCTGCAGCTCCATGGGAGCTGCCTGAAGGGATTCCACAGCAGATGTACAGAAGAAATATGGTTGCCAGACTCCCCGGGACACCCTCAGACGCACAGCACAGCCCACAGGAAAACCAAACAGCAGGGTAATAGCACCCCTGTGGAAAGGCAACGTTCAGCACTGGATTCTGTGTTCTCTCCACCTCCTCCACCTCGTGCTCCTCATCATAACCACCCCATAGCCATCTAGTATAGCCCTGCTCTGGAGCCTTGCACTGGAACAAGATGCTGCATCTACACACAGGGGTGAGAGCTAAGCCTAGAACATGGATCCCTGGCATCACGTGCAGGCCTTTCAGGAGCCATTCAGCTGAGCAAACCAGTGCTCCAATGTATACAAGCAACGGCTAAGCCAGAATCAATACATCATCTATCTTCTCAGGGTGATTACTGATTAGGTATTTAGAGGGGAGGACAGGCCACAACACCTACAAAGCCAGAGAAGGGGTCACTATCTTGTCTGAAAAATACATCCAGAAGGGTTCAGCATACTGTGTTTGAAAATCACTATGGCTGGGGGTGCTGCTGTTGGTTGGATTTCTTTGATCTTAGGAACACTGACAGCTGTGCTACCACCTTCAACAAGTTTAGAGTTATCACAATGAAACTCACAGGTGAAAAATGCCTTTTGTTCCTCCAAGACCTTTGCAGTTAGCAGTGGTCTCTCACTGTTTCATCTTCCTGGTAACCACACTTGTGCCTGAAACTCTGCTGTAAACAACTGGGACATGCTTGACCTGGCTCCTGTTTGATTTACTTGATCAATGTGAAGAGATCAGCTCTTCCTGCTGCTCCACACCATGTGCTGTACTGAATGCTCCTAAAGCCCTGCTCAGTACAGCTTTCACCCCTCTCACTTTCTCAATATTCAAATAAGCCCAACAAGCTAAAAATAAAAAGAGGCAAAGACATTTCTCAAAAATAATAAAAGTCCCAGTTTATCCTGGTTGCTCCTCAGAGACTCTGCTAAAAGCCCAGGAAAAAAACACAATGGTGGAATGAATCTCAAATACATTTTTTATTTTAATTACTTTGTTAACTCCCTTTCAAAAAGAAGTGTTTGAGTGAAGCAAGTCCAAAAAGCAAGGTTAAGTGAAGGGTAGTTTTTAAAAAAGATGTCAACTTTTCATCTCCACTTTGACTTTTTTCCCCTGGTATGTTTGTTTTAAATATTCACCTCTCTAAAGCCAATTGGTTTGAATAAAATGCTTGATTTTTACCCTGAATGTTTGCTGGAAGCTTGAAAGGCTGCTGCTTTGGTAACAGTAAGCAAACCAATCTTACTTGCCAGCTAATACCTCTGGATTTGCTCTACTGCATTTTCCAACACCTTCAGATTCAGGGCTCTAAACCCTGAAGGAGGAGAAGAGGCTCTGCCCCTATGGAAGCTGGAGGCACCATCCCCAGCTGGGCACCTGGGTTCCCAGAGCCTCAGTAATGCTGCTGTGGTGCACGTGTTCAGTCCCCTGCCACTACAGCCACGTAGGATACCTGTGTTGTCCCACTAGACTCATTTTGCCAGCAGCCTTGCAATATTATATATATATATCCCACCTCACAGACCTGTGTCCTCGCAGATCTCTGCCCACTCTCACTTTTTAAAAGGGTTTTTTCTGACCTCAGTAACTAAAAGAGCAGTGGAAAAAAGTGACCAAAACTCATTGTCAAATCCCAAAACTGGGCAGCAAAGATGACTTTGAAATGTGCATTTGTGAAAAGTCTCAACTCTGGCCAAGCCAAACTCAAAAATTTGAACCACCCCTCCTTCAGCTGACTCTGTTGAGCAGAATGCTGCCTAGAGAGTGTCTGAGACGGTGTAAGATGCACAAAACAGCAGAAGAAAAAAGCTTCAGAGATTATTCCTTGTAACATGTAAGTAAGCTGGGTCACAGCCACATTGATTTGTGCACTGAGAAGGAAAATGTCTCGGAGCTCTGCAGAAAGGAGCTGGACAGTGAGCACACTGCACAGCACAATATTCACACTGCACAGCAGGGCCCCTCCTCACCCCCCTCCCTCAGGCAGCTCTTCAGCTGAAGGGTTTCTCAGCAGCAGAGCCAGGAGCTCAGTGCTGAGGCAGGTTGGGGTGCAGGAGCCCAGCTTCCTCAGGCTCCCTGGGGGGTACCCAAAGCCCTCATCTGTTCCACTTCAAAGTGCTTGCAGCTGCTTTGCTAGCCTTGTGCATCCTTCAGAGAGCATCAATCCTACACCATCTAGATGAGCTCCCTGAAGCCAGACATTTGTCCTTTTTTTTCCCATTTTATAGCCAACACACTCTTATTCTCTCTTTGGTGAGCAAGGGTGACTGGTTTTGTTACTCCTGTTTCTTTCCTTGAAAATTAAGACAAATAAGTCTTGGAAATACTGAAATAATTTTCCTTCTACTTTCAAACAATTGCTCCACTTAAAGCCTGCAAGTAAAGAAGTATGAGAAAACCTAATTTGCTTCCTAGTATCCATCCACCAAACCCTCTGACAAAGGATTGTCCTGCAGCTTCTTCCCTGAAATCATCCTTAACTTCCCAAACCAGGTGAGGCAACTTGTACTTTTCACCACTACCTGCAAGCAAGAGCTCTATGCTGGTTCTGCTCCAGGTGAAATCATGCTTGGGAGTGTTTGCTGGCTGTTTGCTGGCTTCCTCTGTATCTGGTAACAACAGGAAATCACTCTGCAAACAGTATGACAAGCACTGCATTATTACCTGATAACATCCTAAATTATCTACATTAAGATAGAGACACGAACACCAAGATTAATTAGATTTTAACATTTCCTCTCTGAGAGGAAGGAAAGTGATTGCAACTATTATTAGTTGCAATGCAGCATTTAAAAAAAAATATATATTAAAAAAAAAGATTAAAAATCAGGTCCCGTTATTCTGGGAGTGCTAAAGGGCACTCAGAGGCAGATCCAAAAGACCTGAGGAGGTCTTAAGATAAGCAAAGACTTCACAGTCTAAAGTGACAAGACACACAGAGAATGGAGGAAGATGAGCAAAGCATTCTGTGGACTCACATCACCCCAAACAAGCCACAGTTCAGTGATAAAAAGAAGGTAGCTGTAAAATCTAAACTTAATTTTGGTCACAGAAGATGCAGTACAGCCAGATCTTCTAAACTCTGGAGGTTCCTTCTAGGGGGTCAGTGTGATCCCATTTCTTCTTGTTAATCTAATTAGCTTTTTCACAGCAGCTGTCCTCCCTGCCTATGAGCAGTGCCTGCCGACGTTAGGCACGCTGAGGCAATAGTTTTTAGCCCCTCAGAAGGCTTTTCTAAATGTTCAAATTAGTATTTCCTCATTTCTCTCCTCACACCTGCTCATTCATCAGAGCTGTCAGCTTGGCTTTCCATCAGCACTTGAAAAGGAAGCTCCACGAGATCAGAGGATCACATTTTGTGATGGTAACTTGCTGAAAAGAAAAATATTTAAATAATACTTAATATAGATATAATAAATAATATTTTAATAAATATTTTAATATTTAAAATATTTCCAGCTTCTGTCATCCCAGAGGAAGAAGTGCCCTGCCTGGAGCACAAAGCAGCCTGTGGAAAAGAATGACCAAGTGAGCTGACATCGCACAGGGCTGCTGGGGCACCCAAGCACGAGAGGAAGCTCCACAGCAGGTCTGCACTCTCCAGCAGGTGCTCAGCTCATGCCATGAGAAGGCTGCCCTGTCACAGGGCACATAACCAGAGCAGGATATGTTTCACTAAGCCACTTGGAGTGCTAAATGCCACAGAAAGTGGCTCTGCCAGAGCCCGAGGTTCAAAGGTGACACAGAGGCGACCAGCAGAACAAGCTCAGCTCCTTGCTGAGCACCAGTGCCCCGTGCCACATACACCAAAGGTTCCCCCACATACCACAGCAGCAGGAAAAGCAAAAGACAGGGTTAGAATCACAGAATCACAGAATGTTTGGGGCTGGAAGGGGCCTCCAAAAGGCATCTAGTGCAGCCTCCCTGCAGGGAGCAGGGACACCCTCAACTAGACCAGGCTGCTCAGAGCCTTGGCCAACCTCACCTGCAATAGCTCCA
>JANHGL010015835.1:43540-62708 GCA_024611195.1 Ceyx melanurus | reverse complement strand
TGCTCAGGCAGGGGGGTTGGACTAGATGATCTTCTAGGTCCCTTCCAGCCCCTAATTTCTGTGATTCTGTGATATAAGAGAGGAAGAATCAACAACACCCCCAGACCCTCCAGATCCCCGAGCTTTCCATGCTGGATGTGATGTCTATGGCTGGCATCCCCCCCTGGTCACTCTGGGGTCCCCTGTCCTGTCCCCTCCTCCCTGCAGGTGTCTTCATCTCTCTGCACCCCCAGAGTGGTGCACAAACCCCAGCAGTGGCCTTGGTCTGCACCTCAAGCCTTGGCAGTGATTCTGTCCACGGGGTGTTCTCAGTGCCCGTGCAGACAGGGCAGGGAGGGGGAACTGAGCACAGAAGTACAATCACTGACCAGAATTCCTTCTGTTCTCACTCCAAGCAGGACAGAGGCAAACACCATGCCTCACAGGCTTTGCCAGCAGCCAAAAGCCTTTGCCATTCTGACTTGCCTGCTCTCTGGGCCACACAGCATTCCTGGGCACAGAGCACTAGCTTGAGATCATGTTCTCTTCAACATCCACCCATTGTGCCCAGTGACTCCAACCTGTTTAACCACTGCAGTCAGGGAGCAGAAAGAGAGAACAATATCCCTTTTTGGTTTATTTTTATTTCTTCTTCTTTTTCCAGACTACATTTCCTTTTTCCATTCATCCCCTCACCTCTGTGGTCTCCCAGTTCCCTTTGTGTGTGCCCATAAAGGCATTCTGACATAAAGGACATCTTCCATTCCTGAGAAAACACTGCAGTCCACAAGGCACAGAGCTACTAAGCAAGGAAAATACCTACTAGATGAGCAAATGGTGTGTATATGTGTCTGAGATCACTTGTAAGTGAAAACAAGGCAGTAAAACATCCAAGAGATATTCTAGGTTGACTGTGTTCTGCAAGGGTAGAGAACTGGAAGGGAACAAGGACTGTAAGCAAAGGGGAGAGCCAAGTGTCACCTTTTCCCTTCTGCCTTTGAAAATTATCAGGCTTTTTAAAACTCCACATATATTGTTGCCCCATTTTTCCTTCCAAGTCCCCCTCACAAATCCTTATTAAACACCAATAAATCTTGTATGCAGGAGAAACTAGACTACAGCTGCTAATTTACCCCTAAAGAATAACATATCCAGCATACCCTTGAATTTGTTATTGGGAGCATATATATAAGCCCTGACTTAGAAGCTAAGTTGCTATTTTGGACCCTCCCGAGTACAGAAGGCACTGCTAATTTTCAAACAGACAGAAATAAGAACAAGCTCAGAATTATGTTGCGCCTTCAGCCTGTGACTGTGAGTTCCAGAGAGCACAGAGTGCACAAATTATGCTGCTTACAATCATTTTAAAGGAGTGTTTTTCCACGTGCTTTTCTACACAGGCTCCCTCCTGACTGCAAAAACATCAAAGGCTAAATTGTTCATGAGACTGCCTGAAGAAAAAGGTTCTTTCAGGTCAGCAGGAAGGGTAATATCATTCAGCTCAGCCTCAGCAATTAAAAAAATTGTTTCCATCTCTACAGGCACCAGTCTCTTGAAAACTGAAGGAACAACGTATTCAACACAAACATGAATGAAATGTTGACCAGATTGGAAAAAAAAAAAAAAAAGACTAAAAATACACTTGGATAACAAAAGACTCTTTTGGAGGGGAAAAAAATGAGTAGCTAGGCAATGCATTAAGATGATTTCCCTGGCTCCCATTCAGATGCTGTCCAAGCACAGCCTCATTGTTTGGCACGGCGCTCGCATCTCCTCGCGGCACCTTGGTTCTCTCGCTTGGATGACCTAGAGAGAAAAACACACACTGCCCCATTCCAGGATTCTGCAACATTAACCCAGGAGCCAGCAGCGAAAACTGAGGCCTTCTGGATTCATAAAGAATTGCTAAAGCCCCTGCAAACTGCAGAGCACAGGGGTGCAAAAGCTTCCATCGAACTGAGGGGGTGACCCTTCCGGGTTCACTCACCACATGGCCCATGCCAGTTACCCTGGGGACAGGGGCTTGCCAGCCTGCTGGGGGGTGCCCACAGGAGGGGGGTGCAGGGGAGGGCAGGGAATGCTGAGTCTGAACTTCTGCTCAGCCTAATGCATTGTTAGAATAATTACAGAAAATTCTTTCCCACTTCCACATCAATGAATGCGGAACGATTTGCTTCTCAGGTCTCTCCAATGCAGAGCATTGGGCCCCCTCAGGCAGCACAGGACAGGGGTGGGCAGACCTCCCACCAGTTCTGCTGAATATACATTAGGACAGCAAAAAAAAATAACCCGAGGGTGACTGCAGGTGAAACTGCAGAAGGGGATTCGTGTTGGTAGGACCCCCAGCAGCCTTTCCAAGCAGAGACGGCAGTGGCAGGCCGGCGGGAACGCTGCTGCTGTGGAGCTGCTGCTGTTGCTATCATTACTGTTGTTATTGTTTTGGTTTCAGGGAACACTGACGTTTTATGGTTACAAATCTGGAATAGCCAGCTCACCGCCCAGAGACATGGATTAGGGCTCTGCTGCTGAATCATCTCTTCAGCCCACCTCTCTGCATCCCTTGGGAGCTCCCTCTCTGAGCACTGCAGCACGTCTTCCCAGCCCTCTTCCACTGCTTGGCACTGCTGCCTCCCTGGCAGAGAAAAGGCTCCTCTCCCTCTGCAGGGCAAGCAGCAGGGCATGCCCTGCCCTACTGAGTGCTGCCTGCCTCTGGGAACCATCCTGAATCCTCTCCACAGAGCAATAGAGACAGAGCTGCGGGGTGACAGCAGCGTCCCAGCCACCCCAGCTTGGGTTCAGAGCTCACTGGCAGCTGATGGGCAAAGGGGAGAAGGGCTCTGAGAGCAGGCAAGGGGGAGAAGGGCTCTGAGAGCCTGCAAAGAGGAGAAGGAAGAAGGGCTCTGATAGCAGGCAAAGGGGAGAAGGGCTCTGAGAGCAGGCAAAGGGGAGAAGGGCTCTGATAGCAGGCAAAGGAGAGAAGGGCTCTGAGATCAGGCAAAGGGGAGAAGGGCTCTGATACTGGGAGAGCTGCTCAAGCCTTTGCTGGCCCCACACCCAGCCCAGCTGCACAGCCCCTCTGCAGGCAGCACTCTGCCACACTGCACACACACACTCCACACACACACTCCAAACACACAGCACACACACTGCACACACACACTGCACAAACACACTGCACACACACTGCACACACACTCCACACACACAGCACACACACACTCCACACACACACTCCACACACACACTGCACACACACACTGCACACACACACTGCACACACACTGCACACACACTGCACACACAGGCACACTGCACACACACACTGCACACACACTGCACAAACACACTGCACACACACTGCACACACAGACACACTGCATACACAGCACACACACACAGTGCGCACACACACTGCACACACAGACACACTGCACACACACACTGCACACACACACTGCACACACACTGCACACACACACACTGCACAAACACACTCCACACACACTGCACAAACACACTGCACATACACAGCACACACACACACAACACACACACACACAGCACCACACACTCACACACAGCAGCACACACACACACACACAGCACACACACACACAACACATACACACACAGCACCACACACAGCACCACACACTCACACACAGCAGCACACACACACACACACACACACACACACACACACACACACACACCCCCCAGGCACACAGCAGCACACACACCAGACACCGTTGCCCCAGCAACAGCATCACAGGGACTTTCCCAGGAAAGCTTCTTCCTGCGTCCTGGTGGCTCCAGACAGGACTCACTGAGCACAGAGCTCTGCATGGAGCAGCCAGCACCATGCATCTGCCCCTAACTCGCCTACCTGAGCTGCTGTGATGGCCACAGCACAGGGAGCACAGCGCTGCAGAAGCTGGCCAGGGAAATGGCTCCTCAGCCCCCCAGCACACACCTGGCAGCAGCAGCCTGCAGGGGAATGTGTTGTCTCCTCAACAGAACTCAGCTCATCTGTGCTAATCCAACCTTCTTTCATCTTTCATTGGTCCTCTTAAAAACTGCTGGCTTTAAATAAATATCTACAACATGTTTCTGCCACAATTCTTCTCAGCAACAAGCGACTTCAGTTTCTGCTGCTGATCACCTCAAAAAATATTCTAAGTAGAAAATAAAGAATAAACCCTCCTAATTTCACAGATAATTTTATCCTTCTGCTAATGCCATTGAAGGGCAGTGTAGGTACGTGTTGCAGAATGTGTCTAGGAAAAAAATCTGGTCATAAAAAAACCAAACTTTTTTGCAAACTAATTTGCAAGATTAACCTACCCCAGTGAGTTCACCTTCTTTCATTTCACCTCCCTAATTTTTCAGATAAAAACATTAATTTTTTTGGTCTCCAAGACACAATAAATTTTTCTCACACAAACGTTTAAGATGTGATAACTGTCACTCCCCAAACGAGAGATAAGGGTCTTGTTCAAAACATAAAACACTTCCTCATCAGCTCAAAGGAGAAACAAGTTTTAAACGTTGGCCTTTTAAAGTTTTTTGCCATGCCATCTCTTCTGTAGCTTCTCTGGAGAGCTGCAAGATAACCTCTTGCATCATCAGCTGCAAGACAGAACTGCTTCACAAATTGCTCACAAGATACAAAGATCCTAAAAGAGAAGCTGTCAGAGAATCAAAACTAATCAAAATTAATAGGACTGTTTCTAAATGTATGCCTTGCTACCTCTCAAGACAACAGCATGCTTTTGAAATACATCTTTATGACAAACAAGAGATTATTTCAGGATGTATAGAACCAACCCCATGGCTGTCTCACTCCATCAGAGCTTCCTTAGGCTTCAGGCTCCCCGGGAAGACAGGCAGCTCAGAAGCTCCTGCTGGGACCTGCAGAGACTCAGACATCCAGGTTTTGATGGTGTGGGGAAAAGAATCACATTGGCCCTGCTGAGGTGTTGAAAACCTTCTGAGTTCTTGGCCCTCAGTTAATAGAAGATACTGCAAAACAGATACTGACTTCACCTCTGAAAGAACCAGCAAGCACAACACAAAAGGAGCTGCTGCAGCCATTTAAATGGGACCAGGCTGGATCCGCCACCATATGAAGTTACAAGTCCATATCCTAAGGGAGATGCAATCATTTAAAACCAACAAAAAAAAAAAACAACAAAACTATTCCTGTTTCAGGAATAATTTGGATAAAGGTGTCCAGCTTGGATTAGAAAACTGTGACCGTATAGTCACACCTGTCTCTGTGCTCTTGAACACTTCACCTAGAGAGCAGCACAAGATAAACCCACATCTCAGAAGCAACACTAGAAAAGGACACACAAAGCAGCTGCTTTAGGAAGCCTCTCTTCACTAGCTGGAGAGGCCTTTCTGGGGACTTCAGGAAAGAATCACTATTTTCTCTTCTGAGATGCAGCTTTTGGTTTTCCTGCTGTCATTCCAAGTGGGCTCTGCAAGAGATTCCCAGCCCCGGGAGCTGCGTGACACAACATTCAGGACTCTTCTGGGGTGAATCAGACAAGAGTCCATGCCATGTGAAGGAATTGCTCATTTCCAACCAGCTTACTTGGGATGCTCCAAATCAAAGGAGCAGACCTTGGTGCAGAAGGGAAGGCTGATTTAGCAGACCATGCCAGAACTTCTTTCCAGTTCCCGGTTGGTTGGTGCTCCAGCCTTTCCAGCCCCTGGGCAGTGTCACTGCAACCAAAGGAGACCCCAGGCAGAGCAGAAGCAACTAATTCCTAAACATGCATGTGGAAGGACCTAATAAATGGCTTAATAACAGCACCCTTTCTTTTGTTTTAAAGAACCAGACTTTTGTGTCTGGTCATGCCTGACTACTTGCCTTTTTATGTTTTTGGTTTATCTCATTTACAAAGAGACAGAGGTGACATCTAAGGCTCTTTCATTACCATTTTAAGAAAGTAATGCTAAAATAACGCCCACTTCCAAATCCCCAACTGTTTTGATGAGGCCTCACAATTCACAGTTCCAGTCTGCATCACGGAGAGATCGTCCCAAGTATGTCTTTCCAAAATGTTTTTTGTTTTCTCCTGATCACCACCTTCACCCACCTCACAAGTTACTCCCAACTGAAGATGTTCCAAACACACACAAAAAAAAAACAAACCCAACACACAAAACCAACTAAATCCAACCCATAAACCACAGAACAAATTTTCAAGGTGTTAGTTGCAACTTCAAAAATTGAAACGTGGTTATTAACAACTCATTGTGAAAGGAACATTTTTATGTTTTCGTTTCTCTTTTCACCTGAAATTTTTTGTGCACCACCAAAAACATGCTCAGGATGAAAAATCAAATGCAAAGCTTCAGGACAGCAAAAGCTCCCAAAGGAAACATCACAGAATAATCCATGTTGGAAAGGGCCTCCCAGATCCCCCAGCCCAACCCCACCTCCAGCAACAACAACCCTGAACACCCGAGTGCTGGAGAAACACCAATCCCCCCTCCATGCTGCCCCAGAGCATGTCCTGAGCACCATGGCAACCCCTCTCTGAAACCCCTCCAGGGATGGGAACTCCACCCCCTCCCTGGGCAGCCTGTGCCAGGGCCTCACCACTCTCTCAGCAAATCATTTCTTCCCCATATCCAACCTAAGCCTCCCCTGCTGCAGCTTCAGCCCATCCCCTGCTTCTGGCAGCAGTGCCTGAGGAGCAGAGGCCTCACCCACCTCTCTGCACCCTCCTGAGCTCCCCCCTCAGCCTCCTCTGCTCCACACTGCCCGTGCCCAGCTCCCTCAGCCTCTCCTCACACCCCTTGTTCTCTTGGCAGCTCCTCTGGACACATTCCAGCCCCTCGGTGTCTGTCCTGGCCTGAGGGGCCCAGAGCTGAGCCCAGCACTGAGATGAGGCCTCCCCAGCACAAGGGCCCCATCCCTGCCCTGCTCCTGCTGCCCACGCTGCTCCTGAGCCAGCCCAAGATCCTGGGGGCTTCTTGTCCCCTGGGCACCCACTGGCTCATGCCCAGCCGGGTGGCACCAGCACCCCCAGGGCCTTTTCTGCTGGGCACTTTCCAGCCACTGCTCCCCCAGCCTGGAGCTGCTGGGGGTTGTTGTGACCCAAGGGCAGGACCCAGCCCTTGGCCTCATTTTCCCTCAGACAATTGGCCTTGGCCCATCACCCAACTGTCCCAGTCCCTCTGTAGAGCCTCCTGCCCTCAAGCTGATCAACACCCCCACCTAATTTTGTGTCATCTGCACATTTACTGAGGATGCCTCAATCCCCTCAGACAAATCATCAACTAATAGAATAAACAGGACCGGCCCCAGCACTGAGCACTGGGAACACAGCTCCTGACCTTTTACCAACTGGATATAACTCTGTTCCCCACCACTCTGTGCTTGGCGTTGAACCAGTTTTTAACCCAACCAAGAGTGCACTTCTCTAAGCCCTGAACTTGCAGCTTCTCCAGCAGAAAGCGGTGGGAAACAGAGTCAATTGCTTTTCTAAAGGCCAGGTGTACAACATCCACTGCTTTTCTCCCATCAACTGGGCGGGTCACCTGGTCATCTGGCAGGACAGAAAATGAACATTTAACAAGAATGAAGAAGAAAGATTTCTCTCCCTGTCAATGTTACTTCTGAGGAGTTTAAATGTGAGGTGAGACGCTTCAGAGAAGACTGGATAATAAGCATTTAAAAAATACATAACTAATGTAGAGCAAGTGGTATTTTACTGCTTCCACAGTGAGACCAAGGCTCCTAAGAGAGGAATGTTGGTATTACAAGATTGTTATTATCCCGTGGTTCAGACAAAATAAAACTGTACATGGTTTTCAGGGTATACGCTCTAACAAAATCTTCACTTGCTTGTGTTTATGTTGCTTGTTATTGAGAACAGAAACAAGACCAACTGTCTATATATAACATAGGCATCAGGTTGTCCTTAGCCACCCAGATTCCAGAGGTCCCACCTTTACCAGAGTAGGCCAAAGCTAGCTAAATTATACTGTTTCAAAACCACCCTGGTCCCAGCCTGTCCTCAGTGATGATAAGCAGATCAGAAGCTTTGTCATCTTTTAACATGGCAGCGCTAATTAACACAGGTTACCAAGCTGAGAAGATGTGACTGCCAAATGTTTGATGTGTCCTTTGTGATTGCAGCAGCTCAGCAGAGCTCTGGAGGAAAGTGGTTGACTGGTGTGACTGACATTGATTTTTTGACATTTGACATTTTTCTTGCTATTGAATGATGGAGGCCAGGTATGGTTTGATTTCTTTTTAGTGGTTGCCTGTGATTGTAGGGTTGGGGACAACTTTCCTCACTTGTGTACAGATGGAGTTCTATTCTTCCTGTTCTTTTTCTGCTGCTGCCCATCATTGCAGTAGTGGGAGGTGATGGTTGTAGAGTGATGGGAATGTTTGAAACGTGCAGGGTCTCTCCAGGCAACCTAGCCCCCTCCTCAGCCTGCTTGCCCTCTTTTCCATATTAGCTTCCACAGATTAAATGTGAAAAAATAAAACAATTGAAATTGCTGAATGTGGAAACATTTGTATTTTTATTCTAGGAGTTGCAAGCACAACCTTTCTACTGGCCTCAGGTGGCATTTGGTCAGACTTGTGAACAATAACAGAAGGAAACAGTGCCATATTCTTATTAAACAATGTGTTTGTCTTTAAACTATGAGATACTTCTATCACCAAAAGAAAGCCCAGAGACAGTTACACAAGGTGAGTTCAGTGTGTCCATCTCACTGTTTTTAGTAAAACACAAAGTATTAGTAAATTTCTCTCTATTTTGTTAATATGCAGAGATCTGACCTGGTGATACTTAATTTCTACACTTGCTATTTGCTAAGGTCCTGTCTTATGACAAAGACATCTACCGTGTGCTGCTGGGGGGAATAAGGGCACCAAGCCATGAGCTGCAAACGCTGTGTGAGCCACAACTTCAGCTAGGAGGTGAGCCACTGCTGATGCACACTGGCCCTGGAAAGGTCAGTGGAATCTCTCTGCTCTACCTGGGATTTGAGGTCTGATTTGCCCCATAAAATCCTCAGTGTCATAGCCAGCACGATCACCCTGCCTTTCCTCTGACATCACCATGGGTTTGCTTGCATAGCATATCAGAGTTCGAGGGAAACACCTGCCACTGGACATTTTTGCATCATGTTCCAGACCTGTCTTGCCCTTTGATTTATTCTGAGTCATGAACAACTTCCCCTGGCTTTAATGGCTTAATCTCTCCATTATAAAATAAAAAAAGTCTTTATCTACCAACTAGATGGTACCTTACAGATTAGTTAATGGTGGAGGAAACACTTCAACTTCACAAAGCAAAAGGAAAATGATGGAGGTTCTTTACCTAAACCAGAGGCCTGGACCCCAAAACGTAGTGGCTTGGCACCAGAAGTTTGGTGGACTCTGCTAAATTGTCCCATCAGAAAAGCTTTCAGAGACAGAATTCCTGTTTTTGAAAAACTTATCAGGATAACATGCAATAAGTTGGTTCATACTCCATAAAAATGCCTGTGTCATCTTCTTCAAATCTGGACAGTATGGCCACATCAAACTAGTTGAACTGATCTAAGAAAACTAAAAGCTAAAAGCTATGTTTCACCTTGGCTTGCCCTAACAGCTGCCTCTGCACATACCACAGGCCATACGCCTCCATCATAGATGCTGCTGCCCTGCATCTATGGTAAGGATGCTGGCTCTGCAAAGATCCAGTGCTTGTGCTGCTTCACACCCACTTTCTCTTTGCATTGTCATGGAGGGGGTAGGAGCTGGCTGATGAAATTCTCATTTCTGGATATGTATAGTGATGTGTTTCTATAAGCCAGCCTAATACATATGGAGACCTGTGTAAATCATTGTCAGTTTTTGAAGATCCCAGACTTCCACAATGCCCTTCTGTCAGATGGTGGGGTTTGATTACAAACTGCTTCCTGTCTGACTTGTTTCAATACACAGAGCTTCCAAGTTACACTAGGGGTGGGTTTTTGCACCATAAAATGTTATGTTTGCAAGTACAACAACAGGTTATGCATTCAGGCTAAACCTAAATAAAACTGCATTTTTTGCCATGATTTTCCTCAATGCAAAGCTCAAGAAAACTGTATTTGCTGCAAAGGGTCCTTGAATGATCTCTCTGGGTAGACGGACCAAGCAGAATGTGTGACTGTGCCTCACTTCTCTGAGGAAATCCATGTACTCACAGAAGCATGAGTCACTGTGCAGGATTCTCCAAGACAAACCCATATTTACTCAGGAGCTACAGCAACCTGGCTGCTCAGATAAATCACACAGAGAGAGGTGGAAAGGCACTCCTGAGGACGGGGCTGCCTAACAAAGTCCCAAAGATTCATCACCATTCATCCTGCTGAGTGTCAAGAGGAGTGTAATCATTAATGCACCTCATTGCTGCCCTCAGCAGCAGAACCATCTACCTTCTTCTGGAGTGCTGGCAGATTGCAGTATGTGGAGACTCTAGAAATCAGAGTAAGGAGCTAGAGGGGTATGTTCAGCTGTGGGCTGCTGCCACTGCTACCTGCCAGTTCCAGAGGACAGGGAGGTTCAGCAACAAAAGGTCAGAGGCATGTCCCTGTCCTCCAGCCAGAGCAGAGACTTGCCTTCATTTTCATATTCATAGTAATTCTGCAGCTGTCAGTTTTGATTTCCCTGGGTCCCCTCTCAGCACGCCATGTGCCAGCAAGCTCGTTAGCTTGTGGTAAAGAATTACAGAGCCCTGCAAAGCCAAGTTTGCAGTGATTCAGGCTGTCTGGGACATGGTACATTTAATGGCACAGTATTGCCTCCACTGCAGAGGGAGACCCTTTTCTAGCATTTCAGACCTTACCTATTTGCCTGGTCCTCACTGTATTCAAAATGATAGCAGGTTATGTATTCTTTCCCATCCAAAAATCACTGTTTATTTTATATATTTTATTTCTGTGAATCAAAATTTGAAGTTATGTTGCTGGAAGCTCAGCATCCTATGGTTGAGAAGTTCCTGGGCCACTTCTACCACTGCAGAAAGCTGAGAGACATCCCACAGATGTGATGCTGGAACCTCCTGCCCTGCATGTTTTATAGAAACAGTGCAGAAGGAAGGTGTGAATTAATCCCTTTAACCATTTAGGAGATGGGAGCATCACAACTGGGACAATGCAGAAGTGAGCTCTTGGTTTAGCAACATAAAGTCACAGGGTCAAGGAAGTCCTAGACATTGAAAATAGTTTGGTCTGTGTCTGCATGAAGGAAATGCTTTAGCATCAGGGCACCTCTCTGCAAAGACTCCACTGAAGACAACCCTGCTATCAAGTGTAACTTTCACAGCTCCTAATGCGTTCTGAAGCTTATAACACATGGGTTAGTCTCTGTAGCTCTTTGTTGGTCCTGGTGAGTAAAACCCACTTCTGTGGCTGGAAGGGAGGGAGAAGGCCAGAGATCAACAAGAATTGCCTTCTGTTTTGGCAGTCTCCTTGGACTGCCTGGATGCCACAACAGCCTAAGATTACCCCCTGTGTTGCTGTCCTAGTGAACATGGGCAACACAGGTGCCTACAGAGGACTGGGTCAGACACAGTTATTTGTTCCTTGAAGGATAGTGGTGAAATTTAACTTGCAGCTCAACAAACCCAGCAGCAGTGAGCAACCATCTGCTTTCATTTCAGCCCCCCTGCACAGGCCACACCTGAGGTTTTTTGAAAGCATTGCACCTGCAAGGGTGCCTGGGGGCTAGAAGGGAGCTTTGCTAGGCTCAGGGGGAAGAACTAAAGAGGTTGTTTCTGCACAAGGTACTTCTTTGGATCATCTTTTTGTGTGTTGCGGTTTGCTGGTGGCAGCTCTGTGGGATAGCAGGGAAAGCTCTGGGAGAGGCAGATACTGTCCTGAGGTTATCAGGCAGTGTTTTCACATGCTTACCCTATTTCTATCCTGTGCACTGCTGGCAGAAGTTGCTGCTGGAGTGGATGTGGAGCTATTCCCCAGGGAAAAGCTGTTGCCTTACGTCTTCAGAAGTTCTGCTCTCTGGGCTTTTTAACTTCATTTCTTTTTATTTTACAAGCAGAAAGTAACCCAAAGAAAGGCACCCACTTTTCCTTAATGACCCAGCCCCTATAGATTATGCTGTTAAGGATTTGCATCATCCTCTAGTTGTAAATGTTAACTGGCCACTGTGGGCATTTAGTGGCCTGCACCTTCCCCAGGCTTGCGGGTTGGTGCTGAACTCATCCTCCTCCCAGCAAGGCTAGCTGGGACCTGGAGGTTCAAAGGATGTTGCGGCTTGAAGAGGGGGATGGTTTCTAATGCTTCTCAAAAAATAATTTTTATGCTCTTCATTTCCTTCCGTTCCTGCTTTCAAGTACACTTTTATCTCTGTGGAAATGTGACCCACTGCACCATGATTCAGTGACAAAGGTCTAAGCTGGGCAATGATTGCACAGGGAAGTGGGTAGAGTGAGGCACATCCTGCATTGCTAAAGCCCAGGAGCCTTTTGACTCGGCTCTATTCTGCCACAGTAAGATCATTACTGTGCTTCCAGCAGGTGCCAAGCAGGACATCTCCGTTGGGAGCAGAGCCTGGCAGCACAGGCATTGCAGAAACACAGCAGAGAGCTCCTTGGCTAAAGAGGCAGAACAAAACAGGCAGTGGAAGTGGAAGCAGAATGGCTGCCAAATATGGTGCTTGTCTTAGTGTACTACGTTTTTCAAGAACTTTCTGCACATACTGACCCTTATCTCAGCTTCGTTTTCTTTTTTTTATACTCTTGATACAGTTTTATACACTCTTGATACAGTTTTTTACACTATTTATATATATATTATTGATTTATTTTTACACTATTTATACAGGTTCACAGCACTAAGCTAAGTGCAAAGTCTCTGGGATGTGAACTCCACTGCTCCTGTATGGGGATGAAATTGCATAGATGTTCAGCAAACCTTGCCAGCTGCTCACTCAACCTGCACAGCTGAGTAGGAACTGTCACCTGCCAAACAACAGCATGAGGCAAAAACCCAAGAGGCTCCACAGTGGAGGTGTGTCATTTCCCAATAGTGCCATCAACTGTTAAGAACATTTCTGTAATCAAAAGGGAGGTGCAGTGGTCAGAGTCAACCTTCAGCTGTCCCCGGTCAATACCAAACTTTCCAAAGAAAAGAGCAGCTTACCTAACTCCACCTAAAATTAAGAGCATTCTCCCAAACACGAGTTTTCTGCAACACGGGATCTAAATAATTCCCAACTTCACTGACTCTAGGTCACTGACAGAGGTTTGCTTTTCAGCTGTCCCAGATGGATTGCCTGAGGTTTTTTAAATTGCTGCTAACTTCCAACATCCAATAGCAGATGGAGCAGGTGGGATGAGAAGCAGCAAGGATACAAAAGCTAATTACAGCTTCTTAAGGAGAAGAGAGACCAACTTCAGCTATTCCACAGGGTGAATCCATGGAACAGCTTCCCATGGTTGACTATGAAGGAGCCCCGGTGGAGGCGCCACTGCTACATGGATGGGAACCTTTCCAAGCTCCTTCCAGAAAAGCCCTCAGGCTCTTTTTTCTCAGGAAGAATTGCAAAGGCAAATAATTAATTTTTTTTAACCCTGAAAGACATTTGCATGTTTACAACCACTACCTGGAGCAGTCCAGAGTCCAGTGGTTGACCTTGTTCTGGAGGATGGTGCTTTTTTCCTCCTCTTTATCCGCCTGTAACCAGAGCAAGTTACAGAGAACCAGGAAATGGTGTCAGCAGAGTTCACATAAATTTCCCTCCTGCAGGCCTTGCACAACCATTTCTGCAGCAGGACTCTCATGGCATCTTGAGTCCAGCTACAAGGTTCATCTTTTACAGGCATTTTCAGGTAACTGGGCATGTCCTCAACATTTTTTGGAAAACAAGTTTTCCATATTTATCAAAGGAGACAGCAGGGGTTACTTCACAGAAACCAGAAGGTGCTAGCCTCAAAAGGATGTCAATCCTTTTGGACAAGCAGTTTGTCTCCACCTGTCTCACAAATGATTCCTCAAAGCTGCTTTATCACAAGCAAGGCACTTGCATCCTAAGTACTAGAAATGCAACTAATTGTTCCCCATATCAGCCAATATTAAGCATCTACCAAGTGTATCACACACACTCAAAATCCAGTATTAAATAAAAACCTTATTGCTCTGCTCAAGGTTTCCAGACAAATTAATTTGACCTGGGCACAACAAGCTGCAAAGAAACACCGTGCAACAGCTTAAAGGAGCCTGGTGTCCACAGGATGTCTCACACAGGTATCATGTGCACACCATGAGCTATGTCCATGAAGTATGCAGCTCCAGGAGCTGTGGAGCCATCTCCACCAGCTACTGCAAGCTGAACAATGGAGCCACTGTGTCAGCCTTGCCTCTTGGCCCACCTCAGCATGCCCTCAGTGCTGGTAGCTATGAGCAATTGCTGCAGCTTTCCTTAAAGCACTACTTTTTGGAGTCCTGGGACTTTTTTTTAACAAACAAAAATAGTTCCTGGTTTACAAAAAGGAGTTTGAAAAACGAGAAATAAGGTTTTGGAAGACAGAAAGGCAATTAGAAGTACACCAAATGGCAGCTAAAAGAATGTTTAAGCCAGTCACCTAAATCTGGGAGCATATGGCTAGTCTGAGGGAGGCTAGGGAAAAGAAGAGATTCATGTGTGACAGTTTTTTCCCCTACCAGTACCAGGTATAGAAGCAACCTCCTGTTACCTTCACACAATGTCAGAGGGATGCTTGCTGGATCACCTTCAGGTCAGACACAGAGCCATCTGCTCCAGCCAGGCCACAGCAGGAACCATTCTCCTACCCCCAGATTGGCAGCTGCCCAAGAGCCAACGCTGAGCAAGGGGCTGCTAGCCATCTGCTCCAGCAGCAGGAGGCTGGCGAGGCAGCCTCCTACACCCAGAGCCTCCCCTCCCACAGCTTAGCTCTCTTGTTGCTTCCTCACACACCCAGCCACTGCTGCTCATGGGGGGCCATACAGCACCTCTGGGGAGCAACTCAGCTCCCTGCTGCAAAGATTGTGCAGAGTATGGGTGTTAAAATGCTGCAGCAAGTGCATTTTCCTTCCCGTGGGAAAGCGAAGGTTCTCACCAAGCGGTGACTTTGATGGCATTTGTTTGTAAAACAGCAGAAAGATGTTTTGATTATGGGTGTTGTGGCACCCCAGCCACAACAGGGGCTGATTTCTTGTCCAATTACCTTGAAGTTAAAAGGGTATAAAAAGGGCTGTAAATTAATGCATAAAGGAGCTTGCAATCTTGGTGAAGGAAATCATCACTGCTCGTCTCTTTCTCCTCCTCCGACTACTGGCAGATAAACAACAGCAGACAGCAAATCTACCATAACACACCCACCCCACTGGCCAGCATCCTGCAGCTGTGAGCAGCCAGGGCAGTGTTCCAGCAGCTTCTGGTCAGGGACCACAGCACACACTTGCCTGTGAGCGCTGTGCTGGGAGAACAAGGCACCCAGGATCTCCCTGTGGCCTACAGCCACCTGCAAGTCCTGGCTCTGCAACAGCCCAGGGCTTGCTACACCTTACTTCTTCCAAAGCTCCCTTACGCCAAGGAACAGCTTCTGGTGGTTTGTTTCCTGCCTGTCTCCATTCCTGTGGGAACAGGAGTCCACAGCCAGTCAGTTAGCTCTGCTGTGTGCTGGGGAGCATGTGAGAGAGCTCCAGGATTTGCTAGTTCAGATCTGCATTTGCTTTTGGAAGAATGTCTAACATTCACCTGGCTTTGAGCTATAAAAATGTTTCTGATCCATACTGTTAAAAAAGAGGGGTGCTGAAAATCCCTTCTATACTACCAGTCTCAAAGGAACAATGCAACAAAGCCAGCACAGAGGGAGGAACTGGGCAACACTTCTGTGGCTTGGTGCATCCTGGCAAAACTGAAATGCCAAGCATAGGCTGACCTTCAATTGATCCTGAGACAGGATCAGAGCTTTAAAGATTCAGAGTTATAGATCAGCTGCCTGGAGTTTCACATTCTGGTCTAGAGAGGTTTGGAGCTTTTAGATAAATTCAACCCCAAAACACAGAATCCAGAAGCAGACCTGCGTATCCATATCCTTCTGAATTTGCCATGTTCTCAAAATCACCCAAGTCATTTCACTTAACCCTCCCATGCAGACTTGCCCTATTCTCCCAGGCCTCAGAACAAAAAAACTTCCCACATTTCAGGAATGGTTTCAGCCACAAGCTTTAGGTTTAGACACTGGTCACAAAGAGCTTTGAACCTCAGTCTCCAAGTCTGGAATTACCCAATTGTGGGAGGTGTCCCTGCCCATGGCAGGGGGTTTAGCTCTGGGGTCCCTTCCAACCCTGGCAGTTCCAGGATTGAATACATTTGGAGAAAAGGGCATTCCCAAGGCATGCACCCCTATTAAAAAAATCCCCCCAAAGTCAGCACACTCAGCGATCAATTCCACCATCACCAGACTTAAAGGAATGAGATTCACCACCCACATGCCTGCAGTGCTGCCTTCGTGTGCCAGCTCCTCCCATAGTTGCCTCGGGAGGGTCCATCTGTGCTCTCCCTCTGTGGCTTGCAGCCACACGACCGAGAGGATGAGCACAGCAAGAAGTAAGGGCTGACTGAGTGCCCCAAAGCACGCAGCACATACAGCTCTGTCTGTGCACAGAATTCACTGCCCCAGGACACCAGTTCTTCCTTGCGGGGGCTCTTAGCTGCAGCAGGCTGTAGAGACGGCTTTTGCCACCTCGGGAACCCTGCCAAAGCGAAACCTTCACTTCCAGAGCATGCTCAGCCCACCCTGGCTTTCAGTGTGTCCCTCTCCTTCCTTCCCTCCATTTCCAGCAAGCCAGCTTTCTGCTTGCTCCCAGGGAGAAATAGGGCAGACATAACCTGATTAACCGGCGGATTTGGGCAGGAGGGGTGAGGGGAGGAGGAACACAGAGCCTTTCCCTCTCACATTCCCTCTTACCTATTCAATTATTCAAGTGTTCTGCGGTGACTAACATCAGGATTTGCTATAAAAGCTTCTCAAAGTCTGTCTCAGCATGCAGATATCAAAAGAAAGTGAACATTAGGTCTGACAAGCTGAAATATCTTTCAGAATCTGGGGTCAGTCAGAAGCTTCAAATCACTTGGACACGAGCCTGTGGCTCCATTTGAAAACATGAGGATCCCTCTTGCAGTTGCTCACCTATTGGCAGCTTAAATCCAGCCTTTACTGGGCTCACCTGTCTTTGAAACATGGTTTAGAAGTCAATGCAGGCTTTCTCCATTTTGTGTATGGAGACATCTCCAATGCTGGCAGCAGTTTGTACTGGCTCATATGAACATGTTACATAGGCTCTGGCTGCACTCCAATTCCATTCTGGTATTTTATTTTCTTTCCATCCATTCTTAGAAACAAAAAATTGCTTGAGTTGGAAGAGACCTTTAAGATCATCCAGCCCAAACCTTAACCCAACACTGCCAAGTCCACCAGCAAACCATGTCACTAAGCACCACATACTTGCTTGCTTACCATACACATATAGGTGTTTCAGTCCAGAAATGCAAAGCTACCCACATACAGGAAAGATGCCTTCCCTGACCTTCCAAGGAGTTATTTTTGGCTGCTCTTAGATGCCTAAGAACTCTTACAGGGGTCATGAATCCAACTATCTCTCAGCAACCACTGCCTAAGAGATATTAAATGTATCAGATTATTTCATAATTTTAGTTCCATAACCAAACACCTATTGACTCTAAAACTGCAGCTGTTGCTGCAAGGGAGTGTGTTTTAAAAGGGGATGCAAGGCTGAGAATATTACTCAAGGAATGTACATTCAACATTATTGCTAAATACATCTGCTCTAGTTGCAGATGTCCCTGCTCTGAACAGGGGGTTGGACTGATTGAGCTCTGGAGCTCCCTTTCAACCCTGACATGTCTATAATTCTATGAAGCACATACCAACAGCAAGAAGAATGACATATTTTTAACCCAGAAGTTTCCAAAATTTATTGAATGCTCTCAGCCTCCCACTGTCTTCACATCTCAAGACCAAACCTGGTGACAGAAATACTACCTAGGTCCAAGAATTTGAAAGCAAGCCAGATTCTTTTCCCTTGCTGTGCCACTCTGGAAGCATGGACAGTTGAAGAACAGCAGAACACTTGTGTATCAGCCAAACGCACACTGAGAATGATCCTCCATAGAGCAGGCAAGAGACCACTCCTGCCTGAGCACATAACCATGCCACAGCACAACCCGAGAGTCAGGCTTGGGCTCTGGCCTATCCCACGCCTCACAAATCCCAGTGCTGACATTCTTCCAAACTGCCCTCTCTGCAAGCATTCCAATTCAGAGACCATGGGCAAAGCTCCAGCAGCCAACCCAAGGTCTTGCCATGGAGCAAGGAGCTAATGCAGAAAAGGGGGCTGCACATCCCTCTCCGCCCCCCCGAGAACCAGTCCCCCTCACGCAGCCAGTGAGAGGCAAAGCACACGGGCCTCTCCTCCCTCCATCCCTCCCAGCAATGCACACCAAAGACACTCCACAAGCACACAATGAATCCAACAGACTCCAAACCTATAGACCAGAAATGATGCACAAAGGATATGCAGAATTTTGGGGGCACAGTGTTCCATGTGCACACGCAACCTACAGCCTTGTCCCCTGGCACCCCACATTTTCACCATACTGGCATCTTTTAGAAGGGTACCTGCAGGGAGATGGGCCCCTTCAGGCCTGAACCACACAGGGCAAGGGATACAACTGGATCAGGATAAAGTTATGAGAAAAGCAACCCAAGTTTGGAGACAGCCAGCGAGAAATGGCCCAACTTGCATTTACCACCCCTCTGATTATGAGGCCTAATCTAAAGAACCAAAAAATTGTGTGAGCATCAGGATTTCCCCCACAGGGGCTGAAAGGCAGGTGTGGTTCCCTCTGGTAACAGGCACTTTCTCAAAGGAGACTCATCGGAGTTTACAGAACAACAACAAGGCTGTGCCCTGCAAAAAAAGGAGCTGTAGAGAGCAGTGAAGTTCCCCCTCAGCCTCCTCTGCTCCAGACTAAAAAATCCCAGTTCCCTCAGCCTCTCCCCACAGGACATTCTCCAGCCCCTAACCAGGCTTGTTGTTCTTCTCAGTCCCCTCTCCAGCACCTCCCTGTCCCTCCTGTACCACGGTGCCCAACACTGGCACAGAGCTCCAGGGG
>JANHGL010015835.1:12601-24843 GCA_024611195.1 Ceyx melanurus | reverse complement strand
TGTCCACCAGGACCCCCAGGGCTCTTTCTCCAGAGCTGCTCTCCAACAGCTCAGCCCCCAGCCTGTGCTGATCCATGTTTACATGTTTAGATGCAATACCATCAGATGCTTTCTTTCAGTGCCTTCTGAAGTCTCAGCTACAGCTTTCTTACAGAGGCCTCTAACAACTGTCCCTGAGAAGTGAAAAAGAATACAAAACCCCTTGTCACTTTCTGTAAACCAAAAGATTCCACGTTCAATACTTTTCTGTCTCTATGTTAATGTAACAACAATGCTTCTACATGAACCTGTGAGTCATACAATAATCAGCCAAATAGCATCGCAGAGACACCTTAGATCTGTCTTGGAGGTAGATGCTTAATATTTTGCAACCTGACTGGGGGGAAAACCAAGAATAGACTAAAACCCCAGCTGTCTTACACACACTGAAACACAAAGGACATGTTACTGCAACTGCCCCCAGACAGAGTGGCAATGAGCCTTGGTTGCAGAGGCCCAGGAGGCTGTGTGTTCACAATGGCATTCCCTGAAAAGGGGAATCATGCTGAGGATCCAAATCCACCTGGATCGTGTGGGATGAATGTGCACACTGAAACTATGGATCATAGTGGCATCAGCAAAATCACAGCAGGTACAAGTTGCACAAGTCCATCTGTTTTCATTCCCTGACACAACTGGCCCCTACACTCACCAATGAGCTTTAGGTTGGGTGACAGTAAACTGAGGAAGGAACTGAGCCTGAGAAAACCCAGAAATGACACTAGGACACAGAAGTTGTTTTAATTCCTTAACTGCCATTTCAGAGATCCCTTCTCAGG
This sequence comes from Ceyx melanurus, assembly GCA_024611195.1. Taxonomy (NCBI): domain Eukaryota; kingdom Metazoa; phylum Chordata; class Aves; order Coraciiformes; family Alcedinidae; genus Ceyx; species Ceyx melanurus. The sequence goes on along the minus strand of JANHGL010015835.1, from coordinate 24,025 downwards.
AAAGCATAACCTGGTGCAGCCTGCTTTCAGCAGAGAAAGGACGGGATGGAAACGTGGCTCCATGCGAACAGTGCTGCAGATCCAGTGACTGAAGCCCTTTCATCCAGTTTGGCAAGAAACACCCAGCACTGCACTGGGACTGCTCACCTGTTCACTGCTGCACTGTGAATGACATGCTGAATTCCCCACAACCAGAAAGACAACAGCTTTTAATGGCAAAACCAGTAACCAGCCTGCAAAACCATTCTGACAAGGAGGAAACTCTAAACCAGGTGTAGGTAGCATTTGCTGAACACAGAGCCTGATGGTATTTCAGGCTGTGCCCATTGGATTGTCCCTCCCTCTGAAGAGAGGAGGAGCTGAGTGCCCGTCAGGCAGCAGCAGTCAGGTGTTGTGAAGAGCTCCAGCCAAGGACACCCCACACCAAAGGAGCACTGCATGGATCATGGCTCACACAACTGACTTCACCTACAGCCTCAAGGTTCTTTTCAGTGCCTCATCCTAGTCCATGGGGGTCGTGCACTGCAACCATAAACAGACCTGTGGTCACATCATCCCAAATGTTTAAACACAAGAGGCTCCAGAAACTTGATATCCACACACTCTTCCAAACGTTAAGGTCCCTGCCACAAAAGGCAGCACATTCTGGGTGGAGGTGAGGTCCACACCAGGACACCAGCACCAGCTGCTGCCTGTCTCCAGCCCAGGGGATTAGGGAACACCCTCCCTGGCTCTCATTTGGAGGAATTGTAGCTGGATCTGTTGGATTCTGTGTGCTGAGTCTGTTCCCCCACCAAAGCTTCTGCCTGCTCCTACACAAACAACGCTGTGTCTGGGGGATGATGGACACTCATGGGGGAGAGCAGCTTTCCCTCCCCCTCCAAGCCCTCCTGCCAGGCTTGCACTATATAGTCTGGGGGAAGATATGCTCAGATTAGTAGAAAATAACCTAAAACTCAGCCTGCTTTCCTTTTTCCATTGTTTCTGTTGAAAGAAATGAAGAGCTTGTATTTCTCAAGGTGACTATTTCCAAAGGGCTTTGGCAGCTGAATACAAACTCACGGTGGAAAAGATCACTTCAGAATGCAGGTTTTGGCGTGATGGACAGACACCATACCAAGTTCAGCACAAAGAAAGGAGAATCCTTGGTCTTTGGTGGAGAAAGCAGGCAAGCTGTGACCATGGGGACAAGGAGGAACCAGGAGGTTAAATCTACTGCACTGTCCTTGAGGTAAACTAGTGTGCCTTTTATACTGTCCTCTAACCCTTGATTAGCTTCTCCATTTTGGTTTTAACAAGATTAGCTGAAGTGCAGAGGCAATCAGCAGACCGTAACTTGGCCAAAAATTCTGTTGAATCATTAAAAGCTATTTGTAAAAGCAGACAGCTAATAGCAATCCTGAGTTGTAATCCTCAACTGTTGAACTGGTCTCTGCATTAAACATGCAAATTGGGATTGTGAATTCAAGGCAAACATGGAAAAGAACTCACCATTTCTGTATTCCTTTTCATTCAGCTCTTAAAGGAATCCTTGTCTCCATATGACAATCCAAGGAGAAGGGACAGCTCGTGTGCAAACAAACACCAGCTCACTCTAGAGCTGACACGCTGCAGGCTAATGGAAGTACAAATTCTGACTCTGGCATTACTCTGGAATCTTGAAGCAAAGGGATTTAGGCTTTTATTATCTGCCTTCTCCTTTTCTCATCAACACAGCTCCTCTCAGGGCACAAATGATGCCAGCTCCTGATCACACGCTTCTTGCATCATTCATGCTGTTAGCCCTGCACAGAGCTGTCTGCTCCAGAACACTGCCATGGCTCATCACTCAGCTCAGCTCTCTCCCAGGTCTAAAAGGAGGAACAGTGCTGAGGGCAGCAGAAAGGAGATGAGATTGGATTTCTCCTCCTTTTCAAGGAGTATGTCTGAAAACATCCCTTGCCTTCACCTTCATGGATCATTCATCCTTCCAAGCACAAGCTCTCCTCTGCAAAAGCTACAGCTGCCTGGGCTGTGTGTTGCACCAGAAATGACAGAGCTGCATAGCTGAGGCTGTTGCCCAAGGCACTGGTGAAAACCGGTGTGAAACGTTCCAAATTAGTGTTCTCTGCACACATCCCGTGACAGAGGCTGGGGCAGCCACCTCAACATGAGAAAGCAAGCAAGCTGCTGGAGACTCAGTGGAGTCAGCACAAACAAAACCAATTCTTCACGAGGGCAGTGTGGTGGGCTCTGAAGCTGCCCAGTGAGCACAGCCATCCCCACAACACTGCTGATGGGGAAGAGCAGAGGGGGCTCTGCTGACCAGAGCCTCCCCAGGGCTGACTACAGGAGGCAGAGATGCAGCACATCTGCTGAAGCTGCCAGCACTCTGACTGCAGCACCCCCCGGGGTGATACCCCCCTTTGGCTTGGCTACCTGCCCAGGTGGGAGCTGCCACATGCTGCCCCTCAGCCACTCAAAAGCCAAGAAAATGGTTGGGAGGCAGAACAGGTTTCACGTTGGGTGTAGTCTGCTACAGCAAACAACCTGAGTATAGTTTTCTTTCTGACTGTCTTGATGTTTGAGGATTCATTAGGCCATATGAAAAGAAAGCCTCCAGTGCCACTGGGGGATGTTCTAAGGTAGAGAAGTCTTGATGACACACTTAGCCAGCCCAAGGTGGAAGCTCTGGCATGATCAGTCATCAGCTAGAGAAAGGTCAATGGCTAAACTGCTGGAGGGCTTCAGACAAAAGCAGCCCTACAACCAGGCAGGGTCCCCCCTCCTCTGCTCAGCTGCACTGCAGGAGCAGGCTGAGATCTGAGAGAACCTGCCATCCTCTGCTCATGATGAAGCTGGCTCCACCAAGCAAAAAACGTGTTTCAGAATGCAAGAGCCTTTTCAGAAACGTGAAATCATTTAATTGTATTAACTTCTGACCTTGTAGGAAGGGCAGCAAGGGCTTGTGCTCCTGCACTGGAAAGGGCTCTATTAAAGGGCTCTGAGTATTTTCATGCAGGAACAAAAAAAAAAAAAAAAAAAAAAGGAAAACTGAGATAAAACCTGGTAACTTTCTTTACCTGAGATGCTCCAGTTAGGCAAGGCACTGAGGCAGGGATGTGACCCGATGGCTCCACGTGTTGCTCTGATGCTGCACAGGCCTTCTGCCCATCAGGGCCCACTGTGGGCCTTCCAAGCTGTCCATAGTCTGCTCTGCCCCAGGTGAACACCTTGCCAGTTTCTAAACACAAAACACATTTCAGGTTTGCTTATTCACTAGGTTCCTAGAACATCTGGATTCTCAAGTAGAACACTTTAAAGCATTTAACTGAAGCTTCAAAGGCAGAATCTAAACTTTGTTTTGGGAGCTGGAGAAGAGAGAACAGCAACAACAACCACCACCTAGCTGAGAGATACTGTGAGGCACTTCTACACAGTTACTCAAACTTCAGTAATAATAATCAGGTAGCTAAAGCTCAGCAAAGTGTAGGTATGAAGCACCAGAAGAGTTGCTAACATGGAGATACTGCTTAATGGTGGGAAAATCCCACTTGTTTTGGCCTTTTGGGAGAGGGTGGTGAGGATCAAGAAGAAGTATTCGTATGTCCAGCTTGTATTTTTTTACTTCTGCATTAGAAATAGACCAGTTTGATTTGAAAGGTGATTACAAATGCAGTGTTTTGATAGAAATACAAGTTGATTGCAAAAGCAAAGATGAGAGGTGTTGGGATGATGACCTGATGATCCTAGAGGTCCTTTCCAAGCACTGTGATTCTGTGCAGAATAACATCTATAGGGTGGCCAGGGCTATAAATGAAACCCCAGCAGTGAAGCTGCAGAACCTGGACATTCTGCATCCAATACCTACCCCTTAGTTATACCAAGGGCATCTTTCCAGCTCAACAGAAGCACACAAGAAGCAGCTTATTGCTTATTCTGAAGCAGAAAAGACTCCTCTCTGTTTCCAGCCTCTGCCCTAGAGACACGTGTGTCCTGGATTCAACACCCAGCTCCTCTTTTCCTGACAGAATCACCTTCTGCTAGCAGGGTAACAGCCCCCAGGACAGCATCTGGTCAGCCAGGAACACCACCTCAGCTGCCACTAAGAACAAACCCACTGCTTGTTGGAGCAAGTTTTAAGATCTTACAGTGATCCCAGGGGTTTTGCCAGCCTTTCAAAGGCTTTGAAGTATGCTCATCTCCACTGCTGCAAATTCCTTCAGTAGCTTCAGAGCAACTGCAGAATGCAAGCATAGAAGAACTGAAACCAGGCAGTAATAAAGCTCAGCTGCAACAGAACACCTGCCAAACACAGCTTCTGTTTGCTTTCACAGGACAAGCACAGAGTTCCTCACACATGCAAAACCAAACAGAACCCTGAGAACAGAAAGAGTTTCTGCTTACAAACAAATTGTTGCCACTAAGGGAAACAAGTCCCAGGTGGTTATTGGTAAGCAAACATGGAAAAACATCCATTAAAAAAATTAAAGCCAATTGATTTAATTTTGCTTCTAGAAAGGACTCCTTGAATGCCCAAAGATGGATAAGCAACCTTATCCTTCTCAGTGCTCATCAAATGCATACCAAAACAACAGCCCAAACACAAACAAAACGACGCATGTGAGTCTCACGGGGAAATTTCAGGCTGAGGCAAACAGCAACGTATGGAAAATTCCAACAGAAACGTTGAAGTCTTGTCAAGCTCCCAAGCAAATAAAGCACAGAGTTCTGACAGAAAGAGTTAAGCAATTGTATTCAGAGGTATTGCTGCTCTGCTGCTTATAACACAGATGGTATTTTAAAATGTGCTAAGAATATTGGAAAGACATTAGTCATACAGGGCAGGGAGGCTGCAGGATGAATTCCTTAAGAATGAAGGGTGATATAACAAGGAGTGTTGGTCTAATATTAGACTAGAACAGGTTTTAACCAGGAGAAAACATACACAGTGATAAGTCAAGTGGCCAGAGTACATCAACCATGGAAGTGTTGAGGCATCAGGAAAGGAGCTATTCCCCACCAGACTCTGCAGCAAGGGGGCATGAAAGGCAGGAGCTACTCCCACAGCCTGTGTGAAAGTCACATACAAAGTGGAAAAGCTCTCTCAGTTCTTCCAAGCTGCTTCCCAGGACCTAAGGCTTCCATTCCAAAAGGCAATCAATGAACATCCACCTTGTCCCAGGTGGTTTCATTGCAACTCTTCCTTTTTCCATCAGGCAAATGCCACATCAAATCAAGGCTGGGGGTTTAAAAGCAAAGGACAGAGGTCAGAAGATGCTTAGGAAAAAATTCTCAGCACTCCTTCAGTAAACAGCCCATAGAACAGCTGCTGCTCCATCACTGGAGATGCTATGTGCCATACAGATCCAGCCTCCTCCTGCTCTCTGGGCTGTAAACACAGCAGCAAATCATCTGAAACACATGCTCGTGGCCCTCACAGAATATGGATGAGGTCACATACATATTCAGCTGCTTGCAGTGCTCCACAAGCAATCCTTCATCATATCCTTGCTTTTCCTTCACATCATCCTTCTGTCCTTATGCTATCACAAAGTGGAGACAGCAGAGAATGGCCTCAGAATTAAAAGTTCATCACCTCTTGAGTACTGCAAATCCAGACCCATTGCCTGAAGCCCCTCTGCTTGTTCCTGCCTGACACTGCAGCTCCTCCTGTGCTGTTCCATGGCATTATTCCCTCCTAGAGCATGGCATTATTCCTTCTAGAGCATGGCATTACTCCCTTTTTGCTCTTTCTTAATCAAGCTGCTCAGACACACAAGTATTTGAAGAGAATGAGGAGTAAAAAAAGAAAAAAAAAAGCATTTTAGTTTTAAAACCAGGCTTGTTTCTAAGGAAAACACAACAGACAAATGGGGACATAAAAATTTCCTTTTCACTAGATCCAGATTCATCTTTGTATTAGTTTTCCTGTTGTAAGATAATATCACAATTGCACTAGAGTTCTCTCCTTGAAGCCTCTGTTCAGTACCCAGCCCAGCTTTGCACTCCCCTTTCACAAACACTGCAGATGAAGGAGCTCACCCAGGCTCTCTCAATCCATGGGTGCATTGACAGTGACTTGCCCAATGAACCCTGGATGTTCACCCTGAGTGCTTAATGCCATTCAGACTTGAAATGGGAAGTTCTATATCAAATTCTTAATGCCTCCTTTCACTTGAAAATTCACACAAGCAGGTATAAAGAACTGACATTTAGAGGCTGCCTCTGTACAGGGCAAACCAACACAGCTCCTATCTCTATCTATCTACCTAGAAACAGCCTTTGTGCCAGGCAATCTTACACAAAAACATCCATCCCTCCCTGCCCAGTTCCTGACTGAAGCCAGGTTTAATTCAGCAGCTGGGAACCAGGCACTGCTGCCACACCTGCAGTGGAACAGCCCTGTGCTGTGTGGTTTCAGTACACAGCAGGATTACCTGTTCTTGCAAAGCTTTTCCTCCTCTAAGACTGAATTGGCCCAGAGCTGCCCACACCTCTCAACACATCTCCTTTCTATGACCTCCTTACAGACTTCTGCACCTTTATATAATGGGGCATGCTCCTGATTTTTTTTCCACATTCTTTTATAAGAGCTATTAAAAATGTATCACAAAACCAAAACTCTCTGCATAGGATTGAGGCCATGCCTCTCCAGGAAAGTTCAGCCACAAGAGCAGAAGTATTTCAGGGACATGAGCAATAGAAAAGCAGAGACCACTGCCCTTCTCAGTCCCTGCAGCACAGAGCTCGTGCAGAAGGTGCACAGAGCATCTTCTCACCATGCAAGGATCTGCTCCAGAGAGTGCCAGGGAGGCTCCAAGGATGCTGGAGGGGCTGGAACAGGTGTCTGCTGAGCAAAGGCTGAGAGCCCTGGGGCTCTTGAGTCTGGAGCAGAGCAGCCTGAGAGGGGATGGAATCCATGGGGATGCAGAGCTGAGGGGGAGTGTCAGGAGGAGAGGCAGCCTCTGCTCACTGTGCCCTGGGACAGGACAAGGGCAATGGCTGGAAGCTGGAGCACAGGAGGTGTCACCTCAACAGGAGGAGAAACTTCTTTGCTGGGAGGGTCCCAGAGCCTGGCAGGGGCTCCCCAGAGAGGTTGTGGAGTCTCCTGCTCTGGAGAGTTTCCAGCCCCCCTGGCTGTTCCTGTGCTGGATGAGATTCTATTCCATGGGTTGCTCTGGCAGGGGGTTGGACTCAGAGATCTCCAGGGTCCCTTCTGACCCCTGCCAGCCTGGGATCTGTGAAGGGGAGCTTGGCAGCAGCAGCACTGCACTGTCACTGTCCCATTCTGGGGGATAGGCCAGAGAGCACACAAAAGCTGGGTTAATATTTCTGTGTTTTACACTTTACCAGCAGATCCATCTTTACCAGGCCTGTCTGCACCACTGACCATCTGAGCAGCTTTGACATCAGCTCACTTACAAACAGGGACACGTCTCCTTTTCTGCTTTCCCAGTCCCACCAAGGTGTGTCTCAAGGTGGCAGTGGGCAGTTCCTGGGATTATTCACACACCCAATAGAAATGCTTTGCTGCTTTGAAAGGTGGGAAAAAATCACTTCCGAGTATGGCAAATTCCAAGCCTCCTCCCTTACCTTGGAAGTCCTGTGTCTGGGTTTGGCTTTCAGAAGGAAAATAAAGGCTGGTTTGCATTGAGAGACTGGAAACACGAGTTGCCACAAAACAGCTTGGAATAAACTGGAAGAAAAATGGAACTGTACGAAGTGAAATGCTTGTAAAGCTGTGCTCTGTGCACGTGTGCTGGGGTCAAACACACACATCACCTTGGTTCAGAAAAGAGGATGAGGAGGGATGTCACGAAGCCCGTGGAATCAGGGGATGAAGCTGGGCAAGGGGCAGATGTTAAAGCACCTATGACACACTGCAGTCATTTGCTAGATGAGCAAATCCCCTTCTCCTTTCTCTCCCTGATGATCCCCATGCCTGCCTCACCAGCTGTACCTCTGGCTCATTTCACATTCCAACTACAATACATATCTCACTTGCAGACTTTTAATAGCAATGCCTTAAAATGCAGATTGCTGGCTAAATTTAGTGACACGATTAAAACCAGATCTATCTCATCTCTCCCCAGCACAGTACTGCTGCATTCAAGGTTCAATAAAGGACTTAACTCTTCATCTAAAAAGGAAGCCCTAACAAAAAGAAGAAAATCAAAGCACAGTTTAGCAATGCCTCTAAAAAAGCAGGATGCGTCAAACATTAACCAGCTATGGAAAGCTCTGTGCAAATGCCTCATAGTAAACAGCATGGGCTTTGGGTCATCACTGCTACTCCAGCAGCATGACTCACACACTTCTGACATTCCCTATTTATATCTCCATGCCCTCCTGCACTGTTACATGCTTCCTTCCATAAAGGCCTCCCTAACCTGGAATTGCCTTTTTTTCTGCAGTCAAACACATCTTTCTCTAAAATTCCCCAGAAAAGTGAGTGGGTGTTCCTTTCTAAGCACCTACTCCATTCTTTCTGGAAACTATTTGGAAAAAGCAACCCCCTTGAACTATTAGAATCAAGACATCTGCTTTTCTGTGTTCACAGTTATTTTCTTGTGTCTTATTTGTTGCTCTGTTTCTCAAAGGATTGCCTGAGCATTGTCCTTCTGAGGCAAGGTCCACGTCTTGCTTCATTAGACTTAGCACACTGCAGTGCTACAGAAACTCTTCTTCAGAGATGACAAACCACAGTACAGCTGTGTGTTCTAGATCATTTCATGGCAAGCATCACCTACAGCTCCAACCTCACAAACGTTTGGGAATCTGCCTGGTGTGGAGAACACAAGTGATGCTGCAACTCCCAACACCCCTTTTCCAGCTGAGTCTGTCTGGGGAGGAATGGGTACCTGCCTGCAAGATATAAACAGAGTGAAGGTAATTCAGCTCCCAGGGCTGGTATCACCCTGTCAAAGGGCCCAAGGGCATGCTGTGGAGAGACAGACAGAGGAACATCCCAAGAAATGCTCTGGAATGGCAGTCTAATGAAGAACTGTCTTTTTTGCTCGTTGTCCACGAGATGTATCCCCAAGAACAAGGAGTCAGAGACTTGTGCAGAGATTTCCCTAGATGACAAGCCTGAGAAATTAATGATGTGAAGAGTAAAGAGTCACAGTAACTACAGAAAAACAGAGCCTGATAAAAACAGTGTTTGATGGTCAGTCCTGGGACTTGCCAAGGGCCTTGAACTTTCTCAGCAGCTCCAGAAGCAGCAGAGTTCTACACCCAGAGTTCAGCCCTATGTGCTGGTCTAAGAAATACAGCACAAAGAAGAGTATCACAAAACCAGAGACACCTCCAGAGCTTCCCAAGAGATCCCCCTGCTCCTTCAGAGTCAGAACAGCAACTACAACTGACTGAGAGTAGCTTCTCCCTTCAGATAATGAGTGGCTGGAACTGCAGTGTTCTCACTGCCAGGAGGAACAAAACAACCTAGAAGAGGATGGGAAGAAGAAGTCACGCTCTGTGAAATCAAGGGATGAATAATGAGCCATATAGTGGCTCTGGAATATGTTGCCCAGTTTGCCCTACTCTCAAAAAAGACTGAGTTTGTGAGTATGAAAAATCAAATCACAAGATTCCACCTCAAAGTATCCTTGGGCAAGGTGCTTAACTTCCAGGAGACTGCAGGGAGAGACGGGACAGAGGTGTAAATAGCTGCAGAATGGTGAAAATATCTAAATGGCCCCCCAAAATTCCATGATCTACCAAAGCCTGCTGTCCAGCTAGCACAGCTCCTTTGAGCCCTGCCTTCCTGTACCAGCTCAGGCCTCTAACTCATCAGAATTCACTTGCTAATTGACTGACTATGAAATGTTTTCAGCATTTCAGAGCTACGAGGAAAAAGCTTGGATCTGGAAGTCTAAACACTCAAGTAGTAACATTTCCAAAAGGCTTTTATGTAACTACAATGCCAGTTCCTCCTGCAAAAATACCTGAAATTCTCTGCCAAGAGGGAATTCTGCTGGAGTGGTTTCCACCTGATGTTTACCAAATGAATTTCACAGCCAGAGCTGGAGCATCTGCACGTGCCCCCAGCAGCAGCACTGTGTGAGGATTGCCTAAGGATGGCCCCAGGGGGGTGAACTCACCAGCACTGATGTGCTGTGCTGCCTGTTAGTGACAGAGGGGCAGCTGGAAAGTGAGGGGACAGAGAACTTCTCTCCTTTGGAGTAAAGAAGGAGCAGCAATTAAGAACAAAAAGGTTTTGGTGGCCTTCTTTCCCCTGACCTTAAAAGGATGTTGATTGAAAGGAGCAGAACCCTCCTATTCATGCTCCCCAGGATAGAATGGCCCAGGGCAGCTTGCAAAGGCAGAAAGAGATTTCTCCTGCTCTCGAGCAGGTGGCCAGGTGGGGAAGGGTCATTTCTTTGCTCTGAAGTGAAAAGCTTCACAATCAGGTCTTCAGAGAGCAACGTGATGAGTTCCTGTCTGCAGAGGATCAGTTCCCTGCAGGGACCTGAATCCCAAGGGTATCTGGAGGCATGCTACTCCAATATGGATTAGAGAGCCTTCAGATAACCCCCAGGTTTTCCAGGTGGATACAGCAGCAGGTTGTTAGGTCCCAGCTCTCAGCTTCTGCCTGTCTGCATGCCCAGGGTGCTTTGTGCTTGCTCAGTGCCTGGCTTTTTTATCTCAGCAAGGTGAGCAGGCAAGACAGGATTTAACACCCTCCTTTGTACTGTGTGACCTGTCAAGATGATTATCAAACCAGAGAACCTTCTAGTAATCCACCTTGTGTTGTTCCCACAGCCTGACCTTCTCTCCTGGCAGTCTGATTGTCCACCTTCTTGCAAATGAGCTGCTCTAGCTCTAGGCAGCCGTGGCACCATCAGGAACAAGCCTGAAAGAAAACATTTGTGAAGAGGCAAACTCCCAAAGAACCACCACCAGCTGTTACAAGGCCCAAAATTCAAGGTGAGAAATGCCAGAGGAGTTCTCAGTTTGCTTACCATTCTGGGTTGGAAACTCCCATTCCTAGAGGAGTTTCTGTTTGGACATTTGGAGCACCTTTATAAAGGTAATTTTTAGAAGCTCCAGAAAAATAAGCTTTCCTGTATTCATGATAAAAAGCTCTAGGCAGAATTGACATAAAGGACTGTACCTGAATAGAGCTTTTGTCTTCACAGGGTTTTGTACAATTGTTCTTTTAATAAAATGACACTGAGTAGAAGGGAGGATGAGCTATCTAAGGAAATGCCACCCCTCCCAGGGTTTCTCTTCTGCATGAATCAGATGCTAATGCCTCTTATCATCCAGGGCTTTGACCCAGAAAGGAAAATTAGGAATAAAATAATTGAAATCACAGTATCACCAGGATTGGAAGGGACCTCAGAAGATCATCTGGTCCCATCCCCTGCCTGAGCAGCACTGCCCAGAGCAGCTCACACAGGAATTCATCCAGGGGGGTCTTCAACATCTCCAGAGCAG
>JANHGL010015835.1:0-12501 GCA_024611195.1 Ceyx melanurus | reverse complement strand
TTCTCTTCTCCAGCTGAACAACCCCAGCTCCCTCAGCCTGTGCTGGGAGCAGAGCTGTTCCAGCCCCTGAGCATCTCTGTGCATGGATTATGGTGGCATGGATGTCTTTTCTAGAGAGGAATGTGATCCTAAATAGCAGCTGCCTATTGGGTAGGACTTTATCCCCACATGGAGACTATAGAGGAAATCCTCTGGATGTTGGGATCACTTCTGTATTAGACTCTCTAAGTGGTTCCAGTGCAAACCCCTCCCATCAACACTTGAAAACCCACTTCTATAGAAGCTCTGCTCCTAACTGTGGGGAAAAAAGGAACTGAAAATGCTGTAGAGGAGAAACTGAAGAAATGAAACTAGGCTTCATCCTCTATTCCTCACCACTCACTGAAGCAAAGATCATGAGGCTCTGGAATAGATGGTGTGAGGTGGCAGCACATGGGGCTGGGGTCTCTAGTGCATTACAGATTAAGTATCCCTCAGTTTTTGCACACTCAGCAGCTCATCCTTCCAGAAACAGAGTGCCACAAAGCCCATAGTGGCAGCACATCACCCCCTCTCAGCCAAAACAGGAGATGTGAGCAACAGGAGACACCTTCTTGCTCTGTTTTCTTGGCAGAAACAACCCTGTTGTAGTCAGACACTCTAGTCCCTTCTTCTGGCACCAGCACAATTATGGAACCACGTTTGTGTGGACAATAACTGAACCACGTCTGCACATCCCCATGGGAGAAGTTTGGGCTAACATGGAACATGACAGGCACAGCACCGAGATGGGAAACCACCAGCAGATGGTGTTGGAGAGCCCACAGCAGACAGGCTTCAAACCTCTCCCCAAACCCAGCTCTGGGGAGGGCACACCCTGTGCCCAAGCACACGTCACAAGAAAACTGAGGCACCTCACACACCCCTTCCTTGAACAGCTCGGAAGCCTCTGCTGTTGCTTTCATCTCCTCTTCCTGCTCCTGGGAGAATTCCTGCCAGAAGGGTTTGGTAGATCACAATGACAGGTCACAACAGAGGACTGTACGTGGAAAGGTTTCAGTCTCATCAGAAAGCATTCCCTAACCAGCAAAAACAGAACAGCAGCCAGTGACTGGAAGTTGAAACTAAACAGGCTCAGACTGAAAAGAAATAGGCCAGTCATGAGGGAAAGTATTGACTGGAATGGCTTACCAGGGGACTGTGCGCTTCTTGTAGTTCCTCCATCAAGATGAAGTGCCTCTTTCTAGAAGATGTTCTCTATTCACATCCAACAAATAGATGGGACAGCCCTGGCCCAGCAGTGGAGAAGCTCAGACTTGGTGAGTTAGCAATCCCTTCATGCCTTCCAAACCTTGCAAGTCCTGCTGTGCTTTTGAGCTGTGAGAAACACACCACACCCCTGACTGGCCCTGCTGGGAGTGTTAGCAGCCTGTGCATGGCAGTGGACAGGCAGTTTTGGAGCTGGGAAGGATGTCTGCAACACACCGCTGAGGCAACAGGAAACCTGAACAACGTGAGTAGAGAACATGTGACCCCAGTGAAACCCTCCTGCATCTGCATTTTGCTGCCTGGAAAAAGGGATCCAAGTGTCTCTCAAAACATTGAAAGTCAAGAAGGCAAGTGCTTCCCTCCTAGGAGATTCCCTCAGATCAAAAGTCCGTGCAGCAGGGGTACCTGACAACAGCCAGCCAGCCAACAGGCCTCATTCTTCATGCCAAGGGATGGTTTTCTTTTGCTGCCTGCAGAAACACAGGCACTGGATTCTCCAGATGCACTCCAGGAGGCATCTGTCTCAAAGCAGAGAAGGCACTGGGGGGATTCAGCACCAAACCATGCACCAGAGAGCTAGCAAAGGCAAGCATGGGAAAGAAGAGCAGATCTATGGGGTTAAGGGACACCAGCACTGACAAGAGACAGAAGGATGTGCTTTTTAGAGCAGAGCACGTGAACCTGACCATTACCTGTTGGCCCATTACCTCCTTATCCACAGGCACAGGGTTAGGGGTGTCAGAGAGAGAACCAGTGTGGGGAGGATAGTCAGCCCACAGCATCACCCAGAGGATGAGGTGAGCAGGGCATTTGATGCCCTGGCATTTGCAGTCTGGTTGAGCCAGCTCAGGACAGGGCAGCACACCCAGAAGGGAGGGAGGCAGAGAGGGTGGTTTTCTCACTCCACCTATTCTGACTTGCTGTTTTGCTTTTCTTTCTCTTCTTGATCAAGTTAGCAGCAGCCCAGCTCAACTCTTTGCTTTGGAAGATCACCTGGCAACACAATTTCCTCCCAGTGGTGAGAAAAAAGCAAAAAAAGCAAGCCAAAAGGGATTTCACCCAGCAACGTGTGGCAAGAGGGAGTGAATGTCACTCAAACATCACTCCATCCCATGCTGACTGACCCCCTGAGTAATTTCAGTCTTGCTCAATGGAGGAAAATCACTTCCCATTTTCAAACTGCAGGAAATCCCCATTCCTCTTCAAAGAGGGATCTTACGGAGGAAACATCTGTGCACTCCAAAGCTGGAGCTCCCTGAACATGTGTTCCCTCATATTGTGTGATAAGCAGGATGATTGATTTTCCTTCAGCTAAGCAAGTTTAACCAAATATTGATAGTTTAAGAAAGTAGGGCAGAGGCAGATGGAAAGCCTGTTAAGTTCCAGGACCCAGTATTGGGACTCAAGCATATATGAATAAATATGAATATATACTGGACTGTATTTGAGTATGTAACAACAATTCTTGGATAAATATTAATATGCAATTGTAATATGCTATAAAATACTCAGAGGCAGGTGTTCAGGGTGCATGTGGCTATTTTAGGCATGCACCCAGTGCTGTAAATCTTTGTTCCATGGATTTTGTCCCAGAATAAACTCTCATTTAAATGTGAGCACGTTTCTGACACACTGCAGAGTGCAGCCCAGGGGATCTCCCACACACACGACCCAAAGTAAAGCAAAACAATCCCCAAACCATAAACTCAGGCCATGAGCAACCTGATCTAACTCTGAACAGGGGGTTGAACCAGAGAACTCTGAAAGTCCCTTCCAATTTGAATTGTTCTATGATTTTATGATCCTGTTTCACCACAGCATGAAGCCTTGGAGCAACTGAAGAGGATGCTTGCAGCTATGGGAAAGGTTTGAAATCAGTGCAATGTCACCTGCTGTGACTGCCCCAAGTCACACTGCATGTTTGCTTCAGACCCAACAGAGTCCAGCAGTTCCATGCAGTGCCCTGCCCAGCACTGGAGGATCACTGGTGACAGAAACCTGGACAAAAGGTGCAGAGGAACCTCCCTGCAAGAAGCAGTGGAAAGGCACAGCAGGGAAAAGCTGCCACAACATGAACTTGCACCATGAACAGCCCTTTGTCCTGCAGGGAAAAGCCTGCTCTGCACTGACATTGTTCTGCTGAGGGAACTGGGGGTGTTTAGTGTGGAGCAGAGGAGACTGAGAGGAGCCCTCCCTGCTCTCCAGCTCCTGACAGGAGGGTGCAGCCAGGCTGGGCTTGGGCTCTGCTCCCAAGTTACTAATGATGGAACCAGGGGAAATGGCCTCAAGTTGTGTCAGGGGAGGGTTAGATTGGATATGAGGAAGAAATTCTTTCTGGAGAGAGTGGTGAGGCCCTGGCACAGGCTGCCCAGGGAGGGGGTGGCGTCACCATCCCTGGAAGGGTTTAAAAAAACAGTAGATGCTGCACTTGAGGCTGTGGGCTGGTAGAGAGAGATGTTGGGATGGAGGTTGGACTGGATGATCCTAGAGGCCCTTTCCACCCGTTCTGATTCTGTGATCTTTAGAAGCTCATAGATATCCTGGTGCACCAACAACCTGACAGTTCAGAGATGCTGTCCCTCACCATGGGTACATGCAGGTGCTACTGCATTTTTGAAGATGCAATCTAGAAGCACAGCACTAACACTTCAGGGAAAGAAGCCAAAAGATCTGTCATCATTTGCAAGAGGCAACCCCTGCTCTGGTGAAAGAACAGAACTCTGCACGAGGGAGAAGGAATACTGTGTGCAGGTAGTAAAGAACTTGCTGGTTTTGTGACATGTGGTAATGCTTTTTAGACATCTTACCTGTTTGTGCCACCAAGTGGGTCCAGCCACTCCAAACTGCTCCAACCTTTTCATCCAAGAAAAGATGAGGCTTGAGCTTCTTGGGCTCAGCAAGAAAGATGTCTTTGCTCAATAGCTGCCCATGTTTGTTGCTACCCCAGACATAGAGGTGTCCTTCATCTACAACAGAAAAGGAAAATGTGTTGAAAGGGATACAGAGCACCACCAGATACAGGCTCTGTCTCAGCACAGAAATCATCCCATCCAGCTTCTAGGCCTCGACGTTACAGATCATCCACAGGAAAGTCCACAAAGCACGAGCTGCTTTCAGGCCTCCTGAGGTCCTCTGCCAGCCTGGACAAGCTTCAAGCATAAGAAATAAATCTTGCACACATTAAGTAAACTGGGAGGCCCAGAAAGACTGGAAGTCCTAACTGCTCAGAGCAAATGTCCATAACACTGAAGGCTCCTGAAGTCTCAGGTCAGCACTGAACTCTTCACAAGCAGCCTGACAGAAGCAAGTCTCTCAGAAGGAAGAAAAAGCTTTGTCTGCAATGTATTTAATGATCTCAGCTTGATAACAGGAACAGGGACTGAGAAAGGGGAGTTCCACTGCACTGCTGCTGGTGAAAGCAGGGAGAAGGGGGCAGCAGGAATCCAGCAGTTGTTGTTACACATTACTGACAGTCATACAGAGGACCCCTCACCTCCCTCATTAAAACACAACTGAAAGGGGAAAACAAATTAAGACATTTGCATTTGAACACGTTCTTTTGGGTAGTAAGTATATGGAAGGATGAAAGGCAGCAGTGGTATCACATGATTAGTCTTTGGCACTTCTTTTGTTAGTCTTTGTCCCCCTTCTGCCAAGTAGGCTGCTCTCCTAAATAAAGACAGAAGCATGAAAGAATAATCTGTTCACTCTCTAAAGTGAGAGGGCTAATTAGCTAATGTATGCTAATTAGCTAACGCATATTCTATCTGTCCTTACAGTTGTTCTGCACTAATTGCACATGGGCTTTGCATCTCAGGATTCAACAGAATGTACATCTTGGAACAACTCAATCTCTGTAGATCTGCAAAAGCAAACACTCCAGTGCTCCTTCAGTGAGGACAGAGATACCAGATGGCTTCATATTTGTTCAGAGCTTGTTCCTATAAAGTCTTCTCTTTATAAGATTCTATATATTTGCCACACTTCAAAACTGGAAGATTACAGCAGGAAACCTTCTCCCAGTCTGCAAGAAAAACCACATCTTTGTTGGACTTTCATCACTGGCTACTTAATGAGTATTAAGTATGGGAGGACAAGCACAAATGTGAGACATTACAGGAGTGTCTCAGCAATTAAAGGAGCTTCCTAAGCCTTGTGCTCTTGGTTTCCCTCACACAGCTCTGCACACTGTCCCTCTGATCACCTGAGAGAACCCCAGAGCATCTCACTGCTGCACAGCACAGCCCCACATGCAGCAGAGCAGCCACAGCAGCCTTCCAGGGATCCCCTAACACAGCCTTTTTCCGTGGACAAAGGGTTGCACTGTTTCCAGTACCAACCATCCAATGGGGCATCATGCTGCAGAGTACCAGGAACTGCCCTGACCATGTGCTTCCACAAATCCTCCCAGAGTTTCCAAGCATTAAGAGCCCAGAGCTTTTGTTGATGAGTCAGTGCTAAGTCACACTTCACACCCAAGGAAAAAATAACCACATAATTCAGAGAATTCAAAATATGAATTCAGCTCTTCAGAAAAGGAAAGTTCTCAGAACCCAAATCATCACAAAACAATTAAGCAGCACTAAATAGGGCATCTCAAATTTTACCAAAAGCAACACACATTTCCAAATCACAATAGGCTTCTAGGCTGAGAAGGACTTTCGCTTTGTACTTCAGGCCTACCTGTGAGTGACACAGAGTGGTAGGAGCTTGCAGCAACTGCCTTCACCCTCACACCTTCCAGGCCTAGAGGAAAAACAGCCTCGTCAACCTTGGACAGCAGGTATCACTTGGTGCATAAAACACAAGTCTAACAGTGTGGTGATTAATTCTGTCAGAAAAGTCTGTGTTCTGTAAGAAAACCATGCACTGTCCATGGCTGAAAAGCAGCTTCTGGCCATAAACATTGCCAGATTCACTCATTCCCCCCCAGCCTGTGGCTCTGTCCCAACCCTCTCCCTTCACGCTCTGCACTACATGTTTATCATGCAAGAATGCCTCGTATCACCCCAAGCCACATCTGCTCTGCAAAGGAATGTGAATCCAGGTTACCTGGTACTTGGCAGGGCTCCTTTGCAGCCAGGAAGGGGGGCAGGGTCCGGCCCTGGCTGGCACGCCGTGCCCGAGTCACCATGCCAGCTCCCCACTGCAGCACCAGCCCGCTCTCTGCTCAGAGGGAACACAGGTTACCACACCAGCCACCACCCAAAGCACTCACCAGCCTGAGGGGTTCACCCTCTGTAGCTTCCAGTTACACCTGGAGAGACCCTTTTGCCAAAGCCAGCTGGCAGCCCCGCAGAAGCCATGGGGCAAACGGGTGGTTTCAGGGTACAGGGGAGAAAGCCAAGAGCAAACTGCCTCCCCCCGAGGCCCTGTGCTGGGGCAGGGATGAGGCCCTGGCAAGAGAGTCCCTTTACTACACTACCTCAGGAAGGGAATCAAAGTTCCTTGTGCCCTTCTCTTCACACTCATTTGTGCAGTTTGAAGGAGCAAAGTCACTTGTCTTCTCCTCAAGAGCTGCCAGAGACTTGACCTGGCTCTGAATCAAGGTGTTCAGTGAATGCAGAGCCCCCTCCAAGCCATTAAACCTCCATTTCAGTTGTTACTGAAATATTACAATGGACATATCTACCTGTAGCAGCAAGGGCATGTCTCAATCCTGCAGCAACATTCACCAGCTTCTCTTTGAGAGACTATTCAAAAAAAAAGAAATTTTAGTTGCTTTTTGTATTTAGCACATCTAAAGTAAAATACACCAAATGAAAGTGGGATGCTATGAAATAGTTCTTGCAGTTACAGCCTGCATGCCACAATGCATATCAACATTTTCTATTACAGAGGAAATCCATTTTGGCCAACAAAAATTAGTGGGAACATCTTTCCAAAAAAATAATCAAATACAAATCAAGGAAAGGAACCAGATGTGCAGCTTCACGGCAGTAAAGTCACAGTTAAAATTAAGAAATAAAAATACTTGCATTGCCAAGGTTCTTTCCATTTCTTAATTTTAACTCGTGTTCCTCAAGAGTAAGTTGAAGCCCAGCAGCCACAAACAGCACTGCTGACAGCACCACCTATGCCAAAAGGCCGTAACAAACCACAGAATTAGTGAGCTCAGTTTGCACATAATCCTTCAATTCCAGCACTTCTCCACTTCTGACTACCCTGCAGAGTCACTGTCCTCTCACAGGTGTAGCAGTGTTTAAACAGAAGGCATTTAGCAGGACACAAGCCAAGAGAAGACAGTTCAGCTGCAGGAAGGGCCTGCCCTGGCACGGAGGAGGCAGGTTCAGATGGGCACTGCCTGCACCACCATGTTCAAGGCACCACGTTGAATGATGCTCCCAGGAAACACTGAGGGGAAAAGAGCAGCAGCTGAGCTAACCCCTGCTCAGGGGCTCCTGGGGAATCAGCTGTCCTCTTCCTCCAGTAAAAAAAGCAAGGAAGGGATATCTGGCATGAGCCACGAGAACCCTCCCTGCTCCAAAGTGACTGCTTTCTTCAGGAGAGGTTGTGTGCAGGGAAGAGATTCATTAGTGCTCTCCAAATAAGAAACTACAGTGTTAATTGGAGATGAATTAGAATTTCTGTGAGAAATTGATCTGCACTCTTAGGCTGAGAGTCAACACCAGCAAAGCTCTTCTGAAGTCTCAGCACCTACTGGTTAAAACATTTTGAAGCAGTGAACTGGGAGCTGTTCTGAGCTCCCCACTCCCCCTCAGCAGTGCCTCACCTACAAACAGCACCATCAACTTCCAGGAAGGACAAAACCACAGCTCAGCCTTCAGCATTTACAACTGAAGGCACTGGACAGTAGCAGAGGAATCATCAAACAACTTCTCCCTCCTATTTCCTTACAAGTTGATATGGTTGGGTAAATACTGAGGTTAGGTAAGAAGAGTCAACGTGCTTGTCAATCCTTTACACACACAAGTAAAAATATTTTTAATGTCACAAGTGATAAAATGGGGGTTCTCTCAGGTCTAGTTTTCCCAGTTACATACTTTCTCAAAATACTATTCTTTTAGGGGTAACTAACCTTATTTTTGTCTAAGGTACAGTCTTCATTTTGGGGAAAGAAACTCCGACAGTTAAAAGAAAAATACATACTTACAGAGGAAAAAAAAAAGCAGCACAAGAGCAAGAGAAGAAAAGGATTGGCATAGCTAGCTTTGTTGCACTCCATGCAGTCTGGGTGTTTTCAGGGCTGGATTCTTGGCTTGTTGTGTTCTGCTTTGAACTCCTAAGCACAAACCTCCAAGAAGCTGCAAGAAGGCACACAGCAGAACGTGTGCAGCAGCTTACAAACTTGGGGGAAAGCTTCAGCTGGAGTAAATTCCAGTTTCAACACCTTTAGGATCATTTTCCATCATCTGAGCATCAGACTCACTGCAGATGTTGACAAAGCACACTGGGCAATGTTCTAATCCCTAGTGAAGAGGAGAGCTTGCTGTTAGGAGTGGGTAACTGCTTGATACAAGAAGAAAAGCAAAGCAGCCCTAGCTGCTCCTCTCCGGGTCAATGACAACTTTGGCTCTTCACTGTATTTTGTGTCATTTCACAGTAACAAACACATTTCTATTTAAACACAAAGAAGCAAGTTTACGAGTTTGGCCTAAAGCCCAGTGAGGTCAGACACCTCTAAGTTACTGGAAGCATTCCAGGATACAGAGGTCCACAGCACCATTCCCTGTAAATTTTTACCTCAATTTTCTGTGGAATCAAGCATGGACCTGAAACTTGTGGAACTCCCAATTGTCCGAAAGAGTTAGATCCACAGGACAGAGCCAGGTCAGATCCTGCAAAATGAAGCATTAGAGTCCCATCAGTAAACCCAGGAGCAAAAGTAAAGCACTGTAGCAGCCTGACAGGGAAATCATCACAGCCAAACAGCTCAAAAGAGGACCCAGCACATCACATTCCCAAGCCCCCAAGGCCACAAGCTTCTGGTCTTGCACACCATGTCCAGGAAAGTCTGAAGACCAGCAGCACACAAGGAACATGAAGTAATTTACAAGGCAAGTAATTTCAAACCCATGAGTGCCTGCAGATCACACAAGCCATAGCAATGTGGAACTTCCAGCACATTCTCTACACCAAGTATCTCTGCAGCTACTAAACAAATTTACCTACTAATATGATTGTAAAATCCCAGCCACAGGCAACTTGTTTAACACACAGGCCAGACAGAGCAGTGCACAGAGTAAAATGCAATACGTCCTCTGTGTGATCCAGTCCCAGCTGCCCATCTCTGTTTTGGCCACACACAAAGAGCTCTCCAGCAGCTGGAAGAAAAAACAAAACAAAACAATCACCCTCCACTTCACTGAAAAAAAAAAAAAAAAAAAAGAACAGATCCATGAGACCCCATGAGAAATAAGGACAGTGACTGTGTCATTGGAGGCACTGCCATCAAGCAAAAATGAGAAGAAGCAGTTCAAACACCTCTGGATCACACAGCCACAGGGCTTGTCAAGGCAGACCATCCATCTGGTAAGACAGGACCTCACTAGGATGCATGACAGACTTTTTTATCTCATCCACTTTCAAACTCATCCAGCTTCCCACATTGAGCCATGGCATGTGGCAGAACCTTTCCAAGATCAGCTGTTGTCTCCTGCTCCTTACCTTGGAACTTTTCAAGACTCCTCCCTTCCACCCCTCATCCTAAATTCAGAAAAAGTGGCCACTTGGTGTGAAAAGGTGTTACAGGAGTCAAGAAACAATCCTCACACAGCCATAAAATAACCACACAAAGCAAGCAAAACCGGATTTTCCCCAATTTCCTCCAAATCTGGAGTGAATTGCAACGGGAAGAACCTGTTTTGTAACTAAGAATTGTACTTGCTCAGAAACAGCATCCACAGACAGGTGGCAGCACCAAACCAATGAGGAAACGGAAAAAAAAATAACAAACAACAAAAAGGAAAAAACAAACCACACACATACATAAAACAGACACAAAAAAACCTCCAAGCAATCCCCACAACACGTGTTTAGAAATTAGAGCGTCCTTGCCATGTTTTTACCAGTGATGAGTGCAGAATGTCCACCTCCTCCAGCAATGCTTCGGATGGCTTGACGTTTGCAGGAAACATCTTTCAGGAGCTGAGGTACCAGGACATCCTCCTTATGACCCAGGCCAAGCTGTCCATAGCTATTTGCACCCTTCAAATGCACACAGAGAAATTACTTTTTCTGCTCCTCAAAGTGAAGAGACATGTCACAGGTTAACCTGTCAGCCTGTATTTGTTCCTGAACATCCCCAGAAAGGACAATCCTCATTGGCACTGCTGGTACACAACACTCCAGAATTACAGGAGTCATTCTGCCCTAAACTCGCTGCACTGGAGGCTGTCCTTGCAACTCCACTCTTGAGAAACATGCTGGAATATATCCTGTTAAGACTGTGAGCTAACAGGGACTAAGGAAGAAGGCCTTATTATCAGGGTGATTACACCCAGTTGAATTTTCATGCTAGTGATTCCCACCAAGATCTTACAGCACTACTTTTGGGCAGTCTGCCTCCAAAACGAGAACAAAGAGACACCATACCTTGTTCCGGAACCTAACCAAAGCAAAACCACTTCACCCTAAGTGTTCTAGTCAGAATAAAAACATACCAATCCTCTTTTTTCTAAGTACAGAATGCAGCCACCAGATCACTCACAGAGAGCAACCACTGACAAGGAAGTGTGTCAGGGACCTCAGGTAGTTTCAGCTCCCTTAGTGCCCAGCAGGGACCAGCAGCTTTCCTTGCCAAGGTGGGTTTGGTAACTCCCAGCCCACGCAGGGTGGGAACAGCAGCACCCACACTGCTGCCAGCTGGGGTGCCCGGGGGGACTGTCCCTTCCCTCACCCAGGCCCCTCGCCTACCTGCTCTCCAAGGATGTGGATCTGCTGTGTCTGAAGAGAACACATCTAGCAATAAACACCTGGGAGCTAGAGAAAGAGCGAAAGCTTAGACAAAACCAGCAGCCCGAAGTTAAGAGGAGGGTGTCAGGACTGAAGCTCAACAGGCAGGTGGAGTTGCTGTCTCACAGGCAGCGCTCGCAGCAGACGGCTTTAGTGTTACTACTTAGTTGCCTTTCTTTTCAGAAGGCCTGTCACAAGCTCTCATTTTTGCCTGTAACTTGCGCTGAATTCTCCAGTCTTCAACACGAGGCAAGCCGAGAGAAGGTGCAGAAAGAAAGCAGCCCGAGAGCCCCGCACGCCTGTGCCGTGTGGCTTAGAGCACAGCGGTGACACACAGCGCACACAGGTAACCGGGACAGACACCCGGCTGCTGCCTCCGGAGCCTCCTCCGCTCAGCGGGCAAAACCCACACGCCAAAGCCCGGCAGGGCTGCTTGCCCAGTGCCGCACCCACAGCCGAACGCGGCTCCCCCGGCCGCTCGCGTCCCGGGCCGGCTGTGGGTTCCCCGGGCAGCGGGGGCGGCACCTGGCCGGGCACGGCCCGCAGGGCACCTGACGGGGCACGGCTGGGCACCGGAGGGCAGCGCCAGCCCCGTCCCGCAGGGCACCGGCCGGGGACAGGCAGCGCCAGCCCTCCGCCTCCCTCGCTCCCACCCACCCGCGGTCCAGAGGCTCCCAGGAACAAAACTCCCCCCCCCGGGCTCCGTCGAGGTTCACTCGTGGCGGAGCCGCGGTGCCGAGAGGAGGAGGAGGAGGAGGAGGAGGGAGAGAGAGCCAGAGAAAAAAACTTGTCTTGGGGATTAATAAGAGGCAGGAGGAGGGAGAGGTGCACACAGGTAAGCTGTGGGCAGGTGTTTTCTCCCAGGCTCTTCTCGACTTGCCTGACCCTCCAAGCCGTGGTCCACGATGCTCCTGTCCTCTCCAGCTTCCCTTACATGCAAAGCAGCATCTGCTCTTGCTTAGTTTTTCCCTCTTCTCTTGTTGGTTTTTCTGCTCTTCAGCAGCTGGAGTCTTTGTTCCTTCTTTTTTTTTTCTCTTGTTGTGAGAGTTTTTCCTCGGCGTGGAGCAGGGTGGGCTGGAGTGGGGGGGCAACTTAAGGCTGCAAAGTCAGAGGGAAGTCCCGTGTGTGGCAACGCGGGGGTTGCTGCCCAGGCGCTTTCTGCGAGGACCCCCTTGAGTCCCCCCCACCCCTCACCGGGGCTCTCACGTTCACAAACCCCACACGGGCTCGGCTCTGGCTCTGCAGTCAGGAAAGCAGAGCTGGGGGGGCTCTGCACAGCCACACCCCCCCCCCCCCCCCCCCCGGGGGGGCCCCGCGGGGGGGCGCTGTCCGCGCCCG
>JANHGL010015833.1:35705-57095 GCA_024611195.1 Ceyx melanurus | reverse complement strand
CCTCTCCAGCTCCCTGACAGGAGGGTGCAGAGAGGTGGGTGAGGCCTCTGCTCCTGAGTCACTAATGACAGAACCAGGGCAATGGGCTGAAGCTGCAGCAGGGGAGGGTTAGATTGGATATTAGGAAGAAATTCTTTATGGAGAGAGTGGTTGGGCCCTGGAACAGGCTGCCCAGGGAGGGGGTGGAGTCCTGGAGGGGTTTCAGAAAGGAGTTGCCATGGTGCTTAAGGACATGCTCTGGGGGAGGCAGGGAGGAGGCCTGTGTGGCTTTGTTTTCTTTTTTCTAATGATCAGGTATTTAGGTTTTTTGTTGTTGCAGGTTTAGTTGGACTCTGTGATCTGGGAGGTCCTTTCCAACCATGGTTATTTGAGATGCCAGAACCAAATTCAGCCCAAGCACTGGGTATTTCAGCTTCAAAACCAGTGACACCTGTGGGTGACAGCAGACACTGTCTATAGACCATTTCCAGTAGCAGTGGTGGAAATGGCTTCCAACACCGACATACTGGCAAGAGCATAAATGTAAAGAGAGTTTATAGTGTATTAAATTAAGATGTTCTGTAAGTAAAGAGTGGGCAATTAAAGAAGATTTACCCAAGTGAAGCCAAATACAGTGCAGAGGATAATTAATGTGGCTGAGACAACTCAATAATCACGGCTTTGAACTGTTGCAGTGCTGCATTAGTGCCTGTGTCGGGAGGAGGGATCGCTTTTGCCATCAACAACAATTTGTTAGGAGTTTTTACCTCACAGGTTAATTAAGAACTCATGATAACAGAGTATGAAAATTACCTTACTGAGCTAAGGGCTGTGTTTGGTCTTTAAGTGTGCTTTTCTTTCTTTCTTTTTTCTGCACCTAAAAATAATATTTCGGAGATGTTTGTTTTTCAATAACTTCTCTTGATTCTGTTAGTGTTGCTTCTGGGGCAGAGCTCCTCCATTAATGATCTAATTTACTTAGAGAATTAATTAACCATTGGGTGTGTTCCCTGCACAGCTGGATTGAATCAAGAGGGCTGCTGAGAAAATGAGCAGAGGGTTCCAAACAAGCTGCCCCACCAGTAGTCTCCCAGTTAGTTTGTGAAGAGGCTGATGTGGTCTTCTGCAGAGCCTGCTGGCTGCTCTGGAGAAGCAGAGCATGAAAACCCAGGAGCTGAGAAGGCTGTGGTTGAAATGGACCTGTTCCTGTGCCAGGTTGGACCTGCTACTCAGATGCTGACAGGTAGGATTGAGAACTTTGGAGTTAGGACTTGTTTTGAGTGTTCGTGGCAGTTTTGTGCTCAGCTGGTTAGAAGTCCAGCCCTTCTACAGGGAGGGTGCTGGTCTCAAGCCCATCCTGTGTTGTGGGTCATGGGAGATGTTTCATCTGGGACTTGCCTCAGACAGCCCAGAGCAGATGTTTGATCTTTGTGCCTTCTTTCCTCTCCCAGTGGAACAGATTAGCAGCTTCCAGCCTCACCAGTTTTGGAAAGGGGGGAAGCTGTTTGGAAGAAAGGGGGTTTTCTGTTCTGTGGAGAGCTTCCTAGCATGGTAGGAGACTGGCACAATGAGCAGGTCTTTGGGGTCCTTCTGTAATACAAGTAACAAGGAGTCACTCCTACTTGTGGCTCAAGAGCAAGAGTGTGTTCAGAACAGGGTGGTGTTTTTGAGCAGGTGCCTTTCTCGACTCCTCTGAAAGTCAGTTCCAGTTATGGACTCCATCCTTCTTAAATTTAGTTCTATCTCCACTCCCTTCTCTTTGTTATACAGTGTGAGTGTCCTCCCAGGGGAGTTGCTCCCAGAGCCAGACCTTTTCTACAGGGGGTAGCAGCTTTGATTGGGCTGTTACCAGGCCTGTGGTGTATCCCACTGCAGCAGGATTTGTGGTAATAGCCTATCAACATTGTTTGTGGTACTTTACAAAGGAGAGATTTCTGTAACAAAAAATGAAAGGGTACATCCATATCTTTCTATTTATTAAATCCCAAGTCCTCTGGTTGGCTTTCTTTAAGTGCAGGAAGGATTGGATGGAAAGAATGCTATGAAAAATGTTGCCTGTCAGCTGAATTAAGTATGTTTCAGTAATGACATAAACCGTGTGCCTAATGGATGCTCTAAGTAAGAAATGGAAGTGTATTGCAAGAAAAGACGTGTAATATTTCAATTTTGAAAAATCTATGTCTTAAAGGATTTAAAATTTCTATAAAATTATTCATTGAGCTTTGAAACAATTCAAGTTTAAATTATGACTTGTATTAACACTGGATGTTTTTGATACCTCAGCAAAACCTATATCCTTTTTTTTTTATTTTATTTTTTTATACCAGCACCTAAGGAAGAAAGATGGCCAGTAGCTTTACTTGACAGCTAGTATTAATATAGGAGTCCAACTTAAAAGGACACTTTTTGTAGCCATCATCATGGAAAAAATTACAAGTATGCTTTTGAAGTTCACTTATGAATTCAGTTTGACTGTGTTAATGGCTTGTACTGATTTTTTTTTTGAGCTTTATTAGTGCAAATACTTATGGAAGGTGTATTTTAAGCCTGAGTGCCAGAATATTAATCAAAACCTTAATTACATATTCAGCAGTAATATTCACAATTCATATGGGTCTTACTTAATTTCATTACTCATCCAATCAAGGATCAGAAGCAATGACATATGATTTAAATAGCAAATTGTTTTGGATATTTCTAATTAGTAGACACAAAGGATTGGTTATTAAAGAAATTAACTTTGGCACCTTGAAAACTGAAGAATAACCTTGAACTAGGAGTAAACTCCCCATTCACATCTGTTCACAGAACATTTACAGAAAGATTTGGTCCTTGCCTAGTGTATAGAAATGATTTGCAAATCAATAAACAATAGAAATAGGATAGAAATATCTCTTCTAATGGCATGCCATAAATCATGCTTTGGAGAACTCTTTGTGAATATCATTCTTAATAGTTGTGGGGAAGGAGAAAGGAAAGAGAGAAGGATTATTTATTTTTATTTCAAGTAATTGTTTCGAGTTCAAATATTGCATCTGCCACTCAAGAGTGCACTTTATTGTGAGAATACCTCTTTGACCAAGTAAATCCTAATTGGGCTATAATGCAGAATGTGTCAGGCTAGATTTATGATGCTGCTTCATCTGTGTTTTGCTCTGCCCCATCCTCAAAACCCTGTGAATGCTCTGTTGTGTCTGAGAATGTGAAGGAGCAGAGGGAGAATTGAGTCGTCTTCCTTTTCCTGCTGTCACTCCGTACTCAGTTTGGTGCCCTTCATCTCCACTACAACCCAGAGCTCTTTGATTCTGTCCCACTTGTGCTGCTGGGGGAAAGCTGCTCTCCAGCTCTCTGGAAGCTGCAGAGCTCTGAGCAGGATTGGATTCTGGAGGCAAGGAAGCACAAAGCCTTAGGAGCAGTCTCGGGCTCCTATTGATTGCCATTGCTGGATGTGTGTGTAGCTGTGATTTGTTGCCAGCAATTTCCTGACACAGGCTGTCCCACATCTTACTGGTTTTTAGGTGAACATAATTTTAGCATATGGAATTCACAAAGAGAAGAGATGCAGGGAAGAGCCAGGTAAAATCTGGGAGCTGCCAGTCACAGAACTATCTTTTAATTTCCTTTCTCTCTTGGCCACTATTTTTATCAGATTCAAGCATTAGCTCAGAGAAAGAAATAATGTTCACTTCAAAAGCCACTTCCTCCTCAATAAATAATTCAGAGCCATAGATTGTTCATGAGGAAATACCACCACACTGGTAGTAATTTAATATCCTGAGCAGTCTCACGCACTTGAGCCTACATATGATTTAAACAGGAGATGACAGTTTAGGGTCTCTGTTTGCCCCATGGCACGTTGGGATCAAACTTGGCAAGTGACTGCAGTGTTCTCGTAGCTTCTGAAGAAGTGAATGGAGGCTGCAGAATTCAGAGAGGATTTCTTTATGCCATGCTGAATCAGAGTTTGCCCACTTGTGTTCTGAACCCAGCCTGTTGTCTGGGACTAGCTTTCCAGCATGTGCCTGTTTCTGTTGTCCTTCAGCAGCATCCCCTCATCATGTGCCTTCTTTTAACTTGTTGCACTATTCTTTTGAAGCACAGTTTCAACATACTGGTTTTTACCCTGAGCCTACTCCTCTTCACCCCTGCCCTCCCCCCTTTTCCTCTGTCACTAGAATGCTGAATCCTACACCAAAGAGTGTTAGTGAGCTGCTTGTGCTGGAAGGTTTGTGTCTTAAATATATGGTTAAAAAGGTAAGTTTCTTCTCACTCTAATACACTCTCTTGAGGAAATCAAGTTGCTGAGTGAGGTTTGGTTGGTTGGTTTGTTGTTTGTTTCCCCCCAACGTAAAAGAGCAAAGTTTCCTAACTGAGAGAAATGGCTAATAGGAGAAACCAGCAGACAGAAATATCTAAAGAAACCCTAAATGTCTTTGAAGGTAATGGTGCCAACACAGCCAGGAATCTGAACTTCAAAAAGGAAAACACATGTAGGGTATGGCTCTAAAATCAAGTGTGTGTATGCAGCACCACTGGGAATATGAAAGAGACTCCTGCCTTGCACCCTTTTCTTCCCTGTTGTCTAATGGCTCGGAGGTCAAGAGGCTTGGGGATGCAGTGGGAGTTTCCCAAGCCAAGCTGAGTTGGGCTTTAGAGAAGAAATAAAGCAAAACACTCTTCAGCTGTGTAATAGGGACGGAAGAAGGAAGAATCAGAGCTGTTATCTTGTGAGGGTGGATATTAAAGATAATCTAGATATGGCTCAGTGCTTCCCCTCATTTTTCAGTAAAGATGATTATGTTAGCATGGTGGTGAAGGGAAGACAGATGATGTACATGATGGTATTAAAATAGAAATAACCACAGCTGCAGTGAAAGCAACAGTAAATGAGTTTATCTTTGTAAAATCAAAGGAAATTAATAACTTCCATTCCAAAATACTGAAAGAACTGGTGAATTGCATCTGTATTCTGGAGCTGTTAAACTAGAGATTGTACCATAGGCTTGGAAAACAGGTGCATATTTAGGAAGCTGAGAAATAAAGTCACTCAGTTGCTCAAAGCTATGAATTTATAAGTGAAGCTGGAAGTGTTCTTTAACTTCTTTAGAAAAGACTGAAGGTGGGAACAGAAGAGACTGTGACAGGACTTGCTGATGATCAGCACAGCCAGAACGATCTGGAAACCTCCTCAGGACTGCAGGGAACTTTCTCCATGAAGGTCATGTGGAGTGTGTCCCCTTTTTGTCAGGGGAAAGCTGTTGAGGTGTCCTGGAAGTTTTCAGCAGAGCTGGACAAGTAGGGGCTTAGCAAGGGGTTGTAGGGTAGGAGGAGAAATCACTTGGTGGCTGGAGAGCTCAAGTAGAAGCCACACAGCTGAATGACAAGAGGGGCACTGGGTGGCCCGGGCCACAGCATCACCAGGTGACCCAAAGATCATGGTGCTCTAAGGGAGAGTTTCTGTTCCTTGTAGCCTCCTCCTCCCACCTTGTGTTTAAATCACCATGCTGACATTCTGCCAGAATTTCCAACCTAGAGCTCCTTTTGTTTTCAAAATTCAGAATTTTAGATCAGATGGAAGTTTGCATTTCACAGCCTGGTCTGAGCATATTGGGATTTTGTTTATTCTCCAGGCATGATCTGAACAGATTAAAAAAAAAAGCATGCTGGTAGAAATACAGTCAAAACAAATCGAGACTTTCTATATTTTGATTTTGCTCCACAGGGATGTATTGTCACATGCTATGAAATCAGAGGGTTTAAAAACTTCAGAGTCAATGAATTAAGCTTCCACTAAATATCTTCTCAAATAGGATTCAAGCTTATGTATCTGTGGCGTACCCCGAGACCACGGTGAAATTAGAGCTTTCCATATGTTGGAACAAGAATGTGTGCCAGAAAATTCTGCTTCAGCTTTGCAGTGATCCTGTCTGTGTGGGCCCCAGATCCTTCCAAAGGTCCAGCCTCACTTGAGATACTTGGTGAGACTCTGCTGGCCATGAGCATTTGGGGCTGTAGGAGTTTGCAAAGGGACAGAGGAACCAGCTGCTGTAGCTAGAGAGTTGATTTAACTTTCTATCATTTAACTCCGAAGTGTAGAGAGAAGCTCTCCACCCAAAGCTAGCCTGGCTATTTTAGCTGACTTTTTACTTATAAGGCTGCCTGCTTGGCCTTCAAGGGAATGGGACAGGGCTTCAGACAGTGCTTGCAGATTGGGGTGGAAATGGCCTTATTTTCATCTTTACATGTTGAAACATTTTCACCCAGTGCTGCAGAATGAGCCTAACAGCCAGGGGATGAGTACCTGTAGAACAGAACAGCACTGCTTCTCTGAGCCAGGTTACAGGTTCCTTGTCCCAGGCTGTAAGGACACAGGGATGTGACAAGGAGTGTTGCAGAGCTTTCCTGAGGCTGTGTTGGGCCCAGTTAGTTAGTTGGTTGATGCCAGGGTGTTTCTAACCTCAGGTGTGGAGGTGCCCCTCTTCCTGCTGTCACGTAAGTCCAGGTGCTTCAGAAATAGTTAGTCTGAAGAAAAACAGACAAAAAGCAAGCAGCAACAAAACCAAAAAAGATGGGTTTGGGCTGAGTGTAGAATGCATCCCCTCTCACAAAGAGCACCAGGGCCCTAGCTGGTTAAGCAAGACTTAACTTGGTGTTCAACCAGTTTAAAGTGCATGAAGTAACTGGGCATGTTGCCCCATGTGGTGATCCTCGGGCAGAGACCCCCCTGCCTTAGCATCCCCATGAAGTCCCCATGGCCTTCATAAAGCCTCCGACTCCTTTCATCAGCTGGCTGACTCCAGTTCAGAAATTCACAACATAAATAGATCTTACTCACTGGGGGGAGGAGGCAAAATCAGGACACTAGGTTGTACTGTAAGATTGCTAATAGTAGTTGTAAAAGGAATTAATCATAGCATCAGTGCTTTTATTTTTGCCCCCAAAGAGTTGATATTTCTGGCGAGTGAGTAATGCCTCAGCAGCTCTCCCAGTGAGGGAATGTAGAGAGCTCAGGTCCTGCAAACACCACCTTGCTGCTTGTTTGAAGCACCTACACCAGCAGCAGAAGAATCTGTATTCTGGCAGAATTTATTGACCTCAAACAAATTCAGTCCCGTGAGTGAGAGAAATAAATGATGACATCAAATGCTGAGGGTGTGTAATACAGAAAAGTGATGATGGGTTCACACTGATGATTTTTTTTGCTTGGTTTTATTTTTGTTTTCCTTTTAAAAAAGGCAGTTGCCATTTCTTCAGATACACCAAAGCCTCCTTGGGCCCAAGGGAGGTTTGTGTTCAGCTGCAGGTTTTGGGTGGACACCAGGCCCCTTGGATGGCAGATGAGTTTGTGCTGCTCAAGCACCCGCCCTGGCATCTTCTGCTGCTTTTCTGCATTTACATTCTTCTTGATCTTAAAGCTAACTTCCCTTTTCAGAAGTCAGCAAAAACGATCCTGGTTGTGCTTTGTGCTAGTGAATTTATTTATTTAATTATTTTTGCTGAAAAACAGGCCACATTTCAATGGTGAGATTAGCCAGACTGTGAAAAATTACCCCTCGGGGAAGTTGTAGGAGACCAGTTGCACGGATCATTTAAATGCAATTAGAGAAAGCAGCAGAGGATGGAGCCAGGCAATTTTCCCCTCTCCTGTTTGCTTGCTCCCCAAATAAGTTTGAAAAATGTCATTTGGGGAAATAATAACAGATTCAGGTTGCATTTAGCAAGTAGTTTTGGCTGAAAAGACAGTTTGAAGATAGTTTATTTCGGTAATTCAGTGAAAATGCCTGAGTGTTTGGGAAAGACGTTTCAGGCTGAAAATGTGACTTGTCGTTTTGCAGTTTGGTGCTTTCATTTACAAACTGGCTCATGATTGTTCCAGGTTGATGCAAAAATAGGTAATTACATTCTTTTTTTTTCCCCCTTTCCTACTTCTTTCCTCAAGATCAGGTTTTAATTGAGCTGAAGTCCTGGATTTCTTTTTATCTTTTTTTTTTTATCTTCTCATTGAACCAAATCTATTATTTGCACAGTTCTAGAAAATAGACTGAAAATTCAGTTTCTGGATGACAGAAGGACAGACTTCATCTCTTCTCCTGTGAGATCTCTCTAATTTAGAGCCCATGATTCACAGGTTGAGTTGGCTGCCTGGGTTTAAGTGATGCCTTTAGTAGCTTTCAGGTTTGATTTTGCCAAAAAGCTGGTGATGTGCCTCGCTGGGCTCGGTTTCAGTGTGAGGTGCACTTCTCAGCGCCTCTCAAAATTAGGGTCTAAGTAGCTCAAATGTGGTGCTTAAAGCTGAAGCAGCTCTAAAGAGGAGGAGAGACTAAAGGGATCTTTAGTGGTTCATAAATCTTAGATTGCTTTTCTGAACAAGGGCGAATTGTACCCACTGAGCCTGGAAGGTTTCCTCCTCTGTACCTTCCACTCTATGCATGTCAAATTCTCTGACAGATGGGGAAGAACTGAAGCCAGTGAGGCTTTGTAAAAAATAAGAGTTTTGGGGCTAGTGGGTTTGACTCTGGCAATATTAAGCAACAGTTTTATAATTCAATATACATAACTTCATCATGTTTCTTTCTTAAACGAAGATAAAAATAACTATGTGCTTAGACATTAAAGTTGTTGACAAAAGCTGCTTTTTTTTTGCCTAGTTGTTTCAGAAAGGTGGTGGGTTGGTTTTTTTTCCCCCCTTTGTTGCTGTCTGTCGTTAATTAGGGAAGTGGAGATGGATGTGTAGAATTAGGTTGCACATAATCTCATCTGAATATTTAATCATAAATGATTAAGATGAAGATTTATAACCGAGATTTTGACATTCTGGCTGATGTAGCAAGGTTAATAGAGCTATATTCTCCCCAATTACGGATTGTCTGGGAAAGCAGGAAAGACAATAGTGTCTACAGACATTAGAGGGCAATAAGATCCCCAAGAATATTCTTTCACTTCTTTATTTTTAGAAAAACTTGTGCTGTTAGTCTGATGTAACATTAGAAATTTCATGAGAAAATATTTAAACAGAAAAAAAAATGGGAAGGGCAATTATTATTCCAGTAAAGCACCCAGCAGTGGATTGTGAGAAAAAGAAAAGTAACTTACTGCTCTGAAAAATCTGAAATGGTTTTTGAAGGAATAAGCAGCTAATGTTATATGGCATGACCAAGGCCAGAAATTGTCCTGTGCTCTCCAGTTGTACCCTTTTGGATGAGGGGCTGCTGAGCTGCATGTTGTAGCCACTCCAGAGAGTACCAGTGAACTGGATCTGGGGATGTGCATCAGCAGTGCAAACAACTGGGAAGTGCAATGGTACTGCAGTTATTAGCACATGATTCTTCCTATACATGATCTGGTAATATCCCCCACGAGAAGGAATGAGTGATGAGTTAGAACCTTGCTCTGGAGGACCTGAGGCATCATTAGCCAGTTCTTGATTTGCTGGAGGAAGAGCTGAGATACTACCCCACAAAAGTCATGCATGGTGGGAATGGATCCACACCCAGAATTCACTCTGAGGGTCAGTTCAGCCACTGTCTGCCTGGAAATGTTCCAGCTCTGGGGCATCATCTTTCAGGCAGTGCCTTTATGTGGGTGCAGAGAGGACTGCTGCTGCTGTGGAGGAGCTGGTCAGGCTGCTGTCTGCCAGTGTCTGCTTGCCATCCTCAAATGAAGAAGTCTGTGTGAGGATGCACCAGGAGTCTCTGAGGTTGCCAGTGAGGATTTCTGGGCTCAGAATCTCTGAAATAATCATTTCAGAGCTGGAGTGTTGTGCTGTTTGGGGTCGGGTGCTGGGCACATGGCACCCACTGGGCTTTGTGTGGGTGTAGGACCTGCTGCCCCTCACCCTGTGGCTGTCCCTTTTCCTCTGTTCACAGCAGGGCTTGGGAACAGGAGCTGACTGGGGTTTAGGATTGTCCAGAGTGGATGGACACTCCAGTCAAGGACAGTTTTAACCAGGGCCTTTAAAAAGCCAGTTAGGAGATGGGCATCTTTTGCAGTGGAGGGTGCAGGAATTCACCAAGGCTGGATTTATCCTGGGAAACTTCCCTTGCGTTCAGCTTCAAGGAGGAGCCTCCCCGCGGAGGGGAGCTGCGGAGGCTCCAGCTGAATGATCACCCCGGTTCAGCCCCGGCTCTGCTGCCCGCCGCAGGCACCCGCGGAGCCTGGCCAGAAGGAAACTCTCCCTCCCATCCTCCTGCTTTTACCTTCCTGCCCCCGGGCTGTTGGTTTCCCTGTGCAGCTTACTCCGTATTCCCGGTGAGGACAGAAGGGTGTCTGTTCTGCACCACAGGTAGCTGTTCTTTTAGGCTTTGCAAGGGATGGAGAGGATTTAGTTTAATTTTTTTTCCACTTTTACCAGACTTCAACACCCAGCAGTAAATGAGCTATTTAAGCCTTTTTTACAAAAGCCATTGTTCTCTTTCTGTAAAGTCAAAAGAATTGACATATCTCATTAGTCTGTTAAGCAGTACAGAGATAAATGCTTTCTATATAGGAATGAATACAGATGATGATGCCAATTAATTGGTAGGCTTCAGAAATATAAAATGCAGTGTCTATGAAAAGCTTTTCCTTTTAGAATCTCTTATTATTTTTTCTTAATTTCATAGATAGTGTTTTAAATAGATGAATACTAATATTAGTTGGTCATAGACTATGAAAACTGTCACTCTGCAGGAAGACGTGGATATGGGCTGTGCTTTAAGCAAAAATGTATTTATCTCCTTTTTGGGTTTCTTTTTTTCTTAAACGAGTGGAGATTTTTAGAGAACAAACCCCTATTTGTATTGACTTTGTAAACCAGAGATGAGTTGATGAATTCTCACAGGCAAGCCATGAGTTCTGATCACTGCTTCTTACTGTCTGCAAATTAAATTATGAAGCTAAAATGTTGGAGGTTTCTTGCTGTGGTGTTCTGGATAGTTATTTACTAGTACCAAATGAAGCTGGGTGCACAATCCTGGCATTTTTTACTGGAGTATATTTAGGTGTACGTGAGGCAGAAAAATGTGTTGCCAGCTCCTGCCTCATTTGCAATTCAGCCTTTTGCAGCAAATTTTGTTCCCTAATGTATTTGTTTCATTTACCTTCCGAGTCTTGTCTTAGAATATCTTTTCCGTGGGCAATTACTCTGAGTACCTCCATTTAAAAGACTGCTGAGCAGGGCTGGACCTTTACCCTGCAGGCTCTGGGGCAGACACCATCACTGGAGTGCTTAGAAAACCCGCGTCTCGGCAAGATGGGTAATATGCCCGGAATTGGAAAATAATCACAGGAGCTAATGAGGGGATGTTTCAGGAAATTTAACACAATCAAGCAGCCCCAGTGGGAGAGGTGCCTGGTTTTTATCAGAGGCCTTTTTGCATGGGAATGAAGGGACAGCATCCCGACGACTGGCTGCTCTTCACGGCTCTCTCAGCAGCACTAATCGCAGATCAGTTCCCCTTCCAGCAGCCTTTCCTCCCGTTTATCCCGAAGCATCCCCTTTATTCATCAGATTGCAGCCCGGGAGAGCTTGGCTCAGAGCAGTGCAGGAGTGACCTGTCACATCCCCCAGGGTGGCAGAGCTGAGTGGCCAAGGGATGAGGCTCTGACCCCTGTGCAGCTCCTGGAGGGCAGGTGAAGTGATTCCAGATGACAGAGATGCCTTTTGCTCTACACAGTGACTTCATAAGGGGGGAAATAAACAGCGGTTCTTTTTTTTTTTTTTTTTTCCTGGTGAGTTTACAAGACTACAGACAAGTGACACTGTTAGTTGGTAAAAAAACCCAAATTGTTCATCTGTGTTGCTAATATTAGAAGAACAGATGTGATTTTCCTAAAAGAACTTTTCCTTCATGTGCTCAAGTCAGGAAGAGTATAATTATGTTAACTAAAAATAAGAACCTGTTTTCTTATTGACAGCTGCCAGTAAATATCAGTGCAGCAAGAAATTGTGACCACATCGTGTACTCCTAAAATTAACTGCTAAATTTGCAGAGACTGAGCAAGGCATTGTTGGGTTGGTTTTTTTTGCTACTAAGAAGTGATGCTAATGATTCCATTTCCATTTGGAAGCAATTTTTATTGCAATACTTAGAAAATGTGGGTAAAAAAATTACTACTTGCAGGAGAATTAATTTTTTTTTCCCCAAGTCACTCTATGAAATGTTACTGTATTTCCTAACAGCTTTTGATTAAAATAGTATCTTTATTTCTGCATCCTTTAAATATCTTCTGCCAGTGCTTTACTGCAGTACTTCAACTTTACTACTATCAGTGCAGATTTTCTCTTTAAGGGACGCTTGAATTGTGCCAATAGCAATGCCCCTCATCTTCTGGACTGTAATGGGAATAATGCCCCCTTTTTTATTATTTTTAAGGGATAATTCTACCCAGAAACAAATCCCCACCACAGAGTTTTGTAGAAAGGCAGTTTCCTAGCATCTTGCTCTTAACCATTTCCATCTGTATTGCTGTGCACACAGACAGCCCTTCCTGCGTCCTGTTGGGGTGGCACAAGAGGTGGCACGAGCATAAAGATCAGTGCCGAGACACACAAGTGATAATATTCACCGTGTCCCAGTCCATCTGTTCCTGATGCTCTTGCAGGAGCATTGCAAGGCCTCGATTCCAGGCACCAACACAGATTCAGTCACTTGGACTGATGAATTTCTGGTATGAATTTCCACCTAGTGATAGCTCCAGGCATAGCAGCAGCTTCCCAGCAGCGAGAGGACAAGAATTGCTTCACTCTGTATAATTGATGTGATGAAATGGAAATTGAGAAGTCTCTGTGCAAACATTCTTGATCCTGTCCAATCTATATGAGGAGAGAACCTATAGTGGCAGCAGGGTGCCATGAGCCAGCAATGGGCCCTGGGGGCCAGGAAGGCCAATGGCACCCTGGGGGACGGCAGAAAGGCTGTGGTCAGTAGGTGCAGAGAGGGTCTCCTGCCCCTCTGCTCTGCCCTGCTGAGGCCACAGCTGGAGTGTTGTGTCCAGTGCTGGGCCCCTCAGCTCCAGCAGGACAGGAAACTGCTGGAGAGAGTCCAGTGCAGAGCCCCAGAGCTGCTGGAGGGAGAGGAAAATCTCCCTGCTGAGAAGAGGCTGAGGGAGCAGGTGGGGAGCCTGAACCTCCAACAGCAGAGTGAAAATAACCAGTCAAAAAGCTTCTCAAAT
Source organism: Ceyx melanurus (assembly GCA_024611195.1). Taxonomy (NCBI): domain Eukaryota; kingdom Metazoa; phylum Chordata; class Aves; order Coraciiformes; family Alcedinidae; genus Ceyx; species Ceyx melanurus. Next base: position 43,964 of record JANHGL010015833.1, on the reverse strand, counting down.
GAAGCAAACAGGAATGGGGGCAAGGGAAAAAAGACAGTTAATCTTATATTTCTCTTCAGAGTATGTGTTGTAATTGATGATGATAATAAATTTCACTTGACTTTAATTCCAGGTTCTAAATATCATAATGTTTATCACATGCCTACTTTTAACTCCTCGATCTTAGCACTTCATAGATGACAAAAAAAATTCAAACAAGGATGATCTTTCTAGAATGAATTTTAATGGTGTGGTTGGCCCATAGTTTGGTTTTTTTTACATGAAAAATTCTCATATTCTGAATACTCTGGCCTAAGTCCAGCATCACAGCTATTGTGTACTGGAACCCTCCAAAAGGTAATCCAAATTAAATAGAAGTGTGAATCCACAGCGGATTAATTAAATGACACTAAACTCTCATGTGGATACTCTGAATCAGAATTAAAAGTGTCTTGATTCAATTTAACTTAATTTCCAGAGCAAATTAGTTAATTAAGTATGCTGTAAGTTTGAATGAAAGTGTCTACACGGAGGTTTAATATGTTTTGACTAATCCACTTTAAAAATTAATTCAGATTAACTTTCCTGAATGACCCTTGTACTGGCAAACCCTTGGCAACTTGATGAGCAGCTGAAGTGAGCAGTGCTGGAAGGTAGCTCTCCAAAAAGACAACTGTAATCATGATTAGTAGCTCAGACTTGATGTTCTTTTTTGTGTTCAACTTCCATTCCAATCAAGATGCAGCTTTATTTCTTGGGCTAGAAATTGTTCTTCATGGACAAAGTTTGTTCTGTTAGAGAAATGGAGTCTAACTGTGCAGCTCCAGGTGACCTGTTCACAATGCTGCAGTTGATCTTGCCATACGAGGCTGCTGTGTATGGCATCTTTTGGAAAATCAGAGCAGGGAGATCTCAAGTATTTCTGGAAATGCAACAGAAAAACATTTCTGAAATGGCGAGGAGGAGAGAGAAGTCCAGTTAACATTTTGTATTTGGAAAAGAAAAAACCCTTAACATGGACCTCATCAGCTATTGAGTGTAAGCTGGAAAGGAATCATTGGGGTGAGGATGTGGAGGGGAGGGTGCTCTCCTGGTAGAAGGAAGAAAATTAATCAGTCACTTTAGATGATGGAATAATGTGAGTTGAGAATGGCTGGAGCACTGGCAGGGTGGAGAAGAGGAGGTGCCTATGCAACAGGGGAGAGGGCATGGCAGGGAAGAGGGGGGTGGAGAAGCACTGCTGTCTCTTGATGGTGAAGGCTCCTGAGCAAAACCTGTGGGGCATGGGTCTGTAACTGTCGGGCTGACACAGATGAGGAGTGACAAGAAGCAGCCATCCCCAGAAGAGGTTCTGAGCCACCAAGTTCACCTGTCCTGTGCTTCCTGGCACTGCTGTGGTGGTTTGGGCTCACTGACTGTGCTAAAGGCAGGAGAAGGAGATAGTCCCTCTTCCTTGGGCTGTGTATGAAGAGCAGCGTATGAGGAGGAGCCAACCTGGTGCCATACAAGACCGAAGTGTAGAAGAGCACTGTGCCTCACTGGGATGAGATAGGAAAGGTGCCAGGAAGGAGGGGTAGGGACTCAGTGGCTGTCTCAGCAGTAGTGCTCTCTGCACTGACACAGACACTCAACACGTTTACCTTGGTCAACTGGTTTTTCCTTGGTTGATATTCTATTATCATTGTGTGGGAAGTAATTTGTGGGCTCTCTAAGACATCAGGACTCGGTGCTGTGTGACTGTGGTGGGATAGGAGGAAGCCACAGAGCTGGGACAATAGCAAATGCACATTGTAATTGACTTTGAATATTTGCCATAGTTACCTACTGTTGTTCTGTAACATCCCTCGAAGAGCCTTTAGCACCGAGTATCAGCCTTCAAGCACTCACAGAAATTACAGCAGCTACTGCTAGTAAAAGGGAGAAACAGGTGCATAAGAAAATGAAGTTTCTTTAAATGCCTGCTTTAATTTTACTGCAAGAATAAGCCCTGGATACAAAGCCCTGATTGGAAAAGTGCAGGGAATCAAAACCAAGTTGCAGGAATGTCTTCGCTACATCTTTTAATTATGAGGAAATTTTGCCACATTTTCATTCTGTATTATTATCAGAGCTCAATTTTCATGCCTTTCATATTCTAAAAACTCCAGAATGACACACACATTTATTTCTAGTATTAAATTGTGCTGCTAAAGCACATTCTGTTTGCCATGACGTCCTTTCAGTTTAATTTTCTCCCCAAATCCGTTTCATCTTTTCAGAATATAAATGGCATGCCATTGACCCTCAGCTTCCTGCTATTCCCTCCTGTCTTCAGGACTCAGATGACTAAGTTGGGAACGTGTTCAAGTGGTGGCATCTGGCTCTTTGGGGAGCTCTGTGAGCAATTATGTTGGCAGCTTTACAGATGGCTCTTCATGCACTGTGGGGTGAATCTGAGCTTTTATCTTGTAGATGTCTGTGATTTGGAAGAACTTGCATGCTGGTAAATAATGGCACTCTTCTCTTCTTGAGCACCCATTCAAGGTTAAACTAAATGCTGCTGCACTAAGAGCTCATTGCTTTATGAACCAGATGCACAAAAATCCATACAAATGGTCAACAAAGTTGTTTTTAGAGGTTGGATGCATGAGTAGCACCCTTCTTACAGACTCTGCTCTTTGTTTTCCGGGCAACACACCTTGTCTTGTTGGACACATTTTCCAACTGGAAATGTAAGTGCTAATCCTTGGATGAGAAGCTGTTAACTCCTTAAAGAGAGCATTTCCTTCATTTATAGACCCATTTCAAGGCTAGTTGATTCAGGTGTGTCTGGAGGATCTTAAAACTTGGATGCCTAAAGGCTTTTTTTTTTTATGTGTATCTGAGAGGTATATTTAGAATAAAAATCTTTTCATCAGACCTTCCTATTTTTATCATGTCAGCAGACGGTTACTACTGAAGTAGAATGTGGAGACCAGAGAACACTGCTGGGGGCAAGAGGGTGACAGCTTCTAGAATCTAAAACCTTTTGGTTTTCGACCCAAGATAAATGGAAGTGTGGAGACCAATTTGTTGTTGTTTTCAGAGCACATCTGACTTATCTCAAGCAATTTACTTGATGTCTTCTGGGGACATGGGGTTTGTGTAGGTAGGTATGAATAAAGCTTGGAAAGGTGTCAGTGTGGGTAACAGAATTAGCTTGAACTTCTAAAAGCCATCAAAGCCAAAATGAGATGTCTGAGGGAAGATGTCTCAGTTCATCCCCCCACTCCAGGAGTCCAGAGGTCAGCACAGTTGCACCTACGAGTTCACTAGGGGATCTGGGTGTGAAATGTGTGTCCAGAGCAGAGGGAATAATCCAGCCCCGAGCTTTTCACTCGGTGGTTGAAGGGAATTCCTGGTGGGGTTGGTCTGCTGACCTGCCTGCCTCCAAGGGAAGCTTTGCAGCAAGCAAGAGGATACAGGAGGAATCTGGGAACTGGTTCTTTACAGTAATGGTTCCTGCAGATAATGGATTAATAGAGAATGTTGTGGGTGCAAAAACATCCAAACCAACTCACCTGGTCACAAAAATAAATATTTGACATTCGCATTACTACCAAGATTCCACGTTGCTCGTTGGGATCTGCACTTGGGGGAATCAGGAGGGGGTCTTTGGAGGGTCAGTTTTCATTGGGTGCAGCTCCCTTTGGAGCCAAGAGAGGCTCTGGCAGCGAGGGAGACTCCCAGAAGTGCTGAGGGAATGTGTGAAGGTGGGGGGTGTAACCTGTAAAACCCTTTGCATCAAAATGCTGTGTGATTGAAGAACTGTCTCTAGATTTTTCACTTTGATTAAAACTGCTGGATTATCAACTTTGATTACAGAGTGCTTTCTAATGTGCTCTTTATGAGGCATTCCAGGAATGAAGAGTTTTACATGGTGTTTCTAATGGGATGGAGTTCTGAGCAAACACCATATCTGAGTTGTTAAAGAGTTCATAATCTTTTTTTAATACTTAGCAACTTCTGACTAATCTTTTTTCCAGTTGTATGGCTGTAATGTGCTTTCTTGAGAGCTTAGCTGACACAGAGAGCTTATAGAAGGCCTGGAGAGGGGCTGTTTCCAAAGGCTTGGATTGAAAGGCCAAGGAGCAGTGGTTTGAAATGAGAAAGGAGTGGACTGAGATGAGAACTAAGGCAGAAGTTCTTTCCCAGCAGAGTGGTGGCCACTGGAGCAGGTGCCCAGGGAGGTGGTTGAGGCCCCATCCCTGGAGACATTTCAGGTGGGGCTTGAGGCTCTGAGCAACCTGCTCTAGTTGCAGCTGTCCCTGCTCTCAGCAGGGGTTGGACTGGATGAGCTCTGGATCTCCCTTCAACCCAGACATTGGTAGGATTCTAGAATTTTGTAAGGTGACCTAAAGTGAATCAGCTTCAAAGGACTTAGAATTTTTGTATCTTAGAGTGAGTTGCAGCTTCTGTGGGTTCTGTGCTTACACTCCCAGTCACAGCCAACACACAGGACAAATTGTTGGTGACTGTGGAGATCCTCTGGCTTCTCTGTGCCTTAGCTGGCCTGAGACTGGAACTGTGCCTGGGTGGAAAGAGTTAATTTCTGCCTGAGACAAGTGGCATGCTGGGGAAGGGGCATTGACCTTACACAGCACTTCTGCTGGCATTGCAGAGGAGAATTAAGGAGCTAGTTAATTTGGAAGATGATCACAGCTCTCCATTCCTGCTCCCTGAGGGAGGGAGGCAAAATTGGCCACACTCTGAATGGCCAGACATGGAGCCCTGGGGGAAAGGCTGAAGTTGGGGAAGATGTGACCTGGCTTTTGTGTCAGTGTTTTCTCCAGTTGCATTCTCCTGGGCTTTCTGAGACAGAACAAGAAAAGCGTATTTTTAAAAAAGAAATTATTCGGTCATTCTTTTTTGTTTTGTTTTGTTTTTTGTTTGTTTGTTTTTTTGTTTGTTTGTTTTTTGTTTTTGTAGATGCTGTGCAATATAATACGTGAGTACTTGAATATAATTAATAACTGCTCATTTTGCTGAAAATGCTTTTACTGATAGGTGTTCTCCAAACTTTTGTGATTGTGATCACTGCTCTGGCTGATGTCTGGGGTGGAGGGATACTTGGCAAGGCAGAAGGTGGTGAAATCTGCCTGGGTGTGTTGCCTTAGGAAGACCCTTTGTGTACAGCCACTATGCTGGAGATTTACTAAGAACATTTAAGTCATGTTGAAGGGTAGCATGTGACTGGCAAAAGATTTAGGAGAGAGGCAGCTTCCAACAGTGTGGAATAATCTCTTTGCATAATGTTTAGCTACTACTTAATAAAAGGTAGTTAAATTCTCATTACAATAATTTAAAAATTACTGTATTTACTCAGAAACAAAGAATTACTGATTTAAGGGACTTAAATACAGTAATTCATCTCCTTAAGCAGATATGTTTTCTAATGGAAACTCAACTCCAAATTTTATTATCATGAAAAACGTTTGAAATATTTTGTTGCTGATGTCAAATATTATTTAAAAGAATTGTGTACAATTATTTGTTTTTTCCTTAAAAAAAAATCCTAGTCAGATCAAGTCTTCTCTTAAAAGAGTCTTGAGTAGGGCAGAAGCAGAACCAGCTTCATGCAGTTGTATCAGGAGGGGAAAAAATGGTATGGAAGACAAAGGGTAAAGAATGTCAGTGTCTAGCATTCCTCAGGGGTGAGTTTTTTGATTCGTGGCACAGAGTTGGAAGTAGTTACTTGGTGCTGCTTTGCACCTAAATGAAGCAACAGTGGTGTTAGAAGGGCTGTGGGAGGTAACAGTGTCTCTGCAGGGTGTAAGAACAGTGTTCCAGTGGAGGTGAGATCAGTGGTGTGTAGGTGGAGTTATGCATTCAGCTGTGACACTGGAGCAGCCTGGGGCGAGGTGAAGAACCCTGGGTGATAAATGCACAGCACCCAGAGCTGCCACCACCAGTGTCTGGTGGGCTCAGGGTGCCAAGTGCTGCCAGCAGTCACTGTGCCCTAGCTCATGCCCAGTAACTCTCAGGATTGAGATCTGAGTCCATGATGCTTCTTCCAGCCCTTTCTCATGGTGAATCCCTGACTGCCCCTTCTCACACACTTTCCTTGGCTGACGTGGCCCTTTCCCAGCTTTCCCTGCTCTCCCACTGCAGAGGGAGAAGATCCACAGCCCTGTATCCTTCACTGGCAACAGCACTGTCCAGTTAATGATAACAATAAATTCCAAGGGTTTTTTAATCCCCTTAAAGACACATGTTGAGCTTGTCTTCTGTACCTAAGATAACTCTAATCTACATTATACATGATGGTGAGGTAAGTAGAAAATAGTTGTGGCATGGAAGTGGGATTGTTAATGGTGCTGAGATCCCTGCTGTGTTGCCACTTGCTCTTTAGGTAATCTCTGTTGATTTTTTAAATTGTGGAATTCTAACTGTAATAATAACTTCATTTCTTTCCTATTTGTTGCCTTTTTAAGATCAAGGAGAACAATAACTTCAAGATTAGTTTGGTTTGTTTGGTTGTTTGTTTTTTTTTTCCTAAGCATATGGCTCAGAATTGTATTGGTTTTAAAAGATGTATTATTTTTTTTATGTAATCTCATTATACCAGCCTTAGGGAAAATACCAATTATTGTGTGATTTGCATGAGCTGGCAACACTGAAGCAGTAGCATGGTATGGTGTGGTGTATCACAGGCTATTATCACTGCACTGAGGTGAGTGATCTGCTCTGTGAATCCTCTTCTTGGGGGGACAGCCTGAGAAACCCCTTCCCTGACAATGGTCATCTCACTGCTGACCACTGAAGGAGCTGAAATTTCTTTAAAAGCTCAGGGAGAGCAACGAGACAGGATTTTCTGTTCTCTGCTGTGGCTGCAACCAGGGGGGATGAAAAGCAGATACACTGCAGACAAGAGACACCCCCCAGGTTAATGTCTTTTTGGGATTACTGCATATTTCACTTGTAAAGGTGACACTCCCACCCTCAGAACAGGCACCACCAGGTATCCCTGGGGAAACTCATGGTAAGGACCCAGAGCTCAGTCTGTGTGTTCATCTCCTTTCAGTTGGCAAGCTGAAAGTTGTTGTGGTTGTGGAATGTGCTGTGATTTATTGTCTCCGTCGTCTTAGTGTCCAAGATTTAGACTGAGTGGAACAGTGGCATGTGAGAAATCATACTGTAATGGCATTTACTGTCTCAAGTTCTAGGTGACTTAAAAATTATTACAACTTAATTAAAATCTGTAATTGCCTTATTATTTTATTTCAGTGTTTAGTTCACAGCAATATTCAGGGGCCTTGTCAAGGTAAAGGAGATGGAAGACCACTAACTGTCTTCCTAATAGCTTTGAAGACACAAAGTAATCACTGGTTCTCCATGGCTAAGAGGGTTAGGATTGGATTGCCTTGGCCAGGAAGAGGAGTCCTTCCTGGTGGTGGTATGTTGTGGAAGGGGAACAGGAGCCAGAATAAGTTGTGAGCATTTCATGATATATTTAATCATCTCTAGAAGATCCTTACAGTTCTACTGTGAATAGGCTATGCTCTGGTAAGAAGGACTAGGAAAATATCTTAATTCAGGCAGCTGCTACAGCAAAATATTTATGAAAAAATAATGTATGTACCCCTGCAGTCCCCTTCCAGCTGAAGGAACAGTGATGCTGAATGCATTGAACTTGGAATTAGAATATTAAATATTAAAAAAAAAAAAAGTCTTCTGAATATTGGGATAATGACAGTTCTAGGGGTATATTAATGAGTCTGTGTGAAGGAAGACAGGGCTGGAAAATGGCTAATCAAAGCACAAGCTATTTTAAAATGATGCCAATTTTATCTCATGACCTTCATGAAAAATATGCAATATCTGTATCAGTAAATACTCTGCTTTTTTTTTTTTTTGCTTGCTTAGCGCTTCTAAAAATATTTTTCTTCTTTATACTCAGGAAATAGAGAATACAAAACACTCTGGATTAAAGAGGGGTCAAAAGAACTTCTTATTTCCTGTATTTGCAGAGCTCTGTCAGTGGTTGATGCCCACCATTTACTGTCAGATTTGGGGTAACTTCACAAATGGTTCAGGCTGGAAGGGAGCTTTAAAGATCTAGTTTCAGCCAACCCTCCTCCCATGTGCAGGGCATCTTTCATCAGATCAGGGTGCTCAAAGCTCTGTCCAACCTGTTCATGGATGTTCAGAGGTGATAAAAACTAGGGGGGGAAGCCCCACATAATATCTGTTAATGTATTTTGTGAACATCCCCAATAGATAGTTTAAAATATCGGACATCTTGTCTTATTTTAGGAATAT